>APFE031006638.1:71438-96299 GCA_000404065.3 Pinus taeda
GATGGTAGCTTATCTCTAAGAAGAGATGTGTGGCTACATGCCTCTGAACTGTTCCGAACTGTGTTACAATGAGGCTCGAAGGCCTATTTATTGCTGAGAAACAATGGAAAACCCTTCACATCCCGAAACTTAACCCTAGAAGATGAAACGCCAAATTGTGGGCCCCGTTTGGGTAAATTGGTACATCAATTTCCCGGGGTCGTAACTTTGGCATACGATCTTCGTTTGACGTGTATGATAGCTCGTTAGAAATATCTATCCAAGAACTACCACTTTGGGAAGAGCAACAATCGGTCCATGGACCCATGTTGCCCCTAGATTTCCCAAAAAACGTCGTTTAGGGCCTCAAAACGACTCCGAAAGTTTAGGACCCGAAAAAAACTGCTAAAAATAGTAAATTGTGCTACAGTTACGGAAACTGAAAAACTGAAAGAGACAGTTGCGGGGGTCCAAATGGGATAGGTGGGTGGCCACCAACATCCACTTGGATCAAGTTAGAAGAAATCTTCAAAGAATTCTTCTTCTATCATAACTCTACCAGATTCCCCGACAAGAGACTCTTCCGCTGAAATTCCCACCGATATTCATGTCGTAGAATCATATACGGCCAAATCAAAATCTGACGGTAAAAAGAAGGGGAAGAATAAAAATAAGCAAAATTCGAAAGAGAAAAAAGATAAAACAGAATCTATTGATAAGAAACGTAAACCTCGTTATCCTTGTCTCATTTGTGACGAAGAGCATTTTACAAGAGACTGCCGTCATTGTGCCGAGGTTGCGAAAATCGTCAAAGGTTCTCAAACGCCTGCTGCCTTGAAGGATCCGTTTCCTAGTCAAAATAGTAAGATGATTGGTTCTTCCTCAAATGCCTCGCAAGAACCCATAATGATGATGTCCCATGTTATGATTGCGACACGATCGCAAGATTATGGAAGTAAAAGTCCTGTTGGTGGTAAGGAAGCATAATCTTCTAATTCAAACCCATCAACTTCAACTCCTGGTTCTGATCCGCTATAGATCGAGAAACCTAACCCAGACTTAGTAATCAAGCCACCTGCTAAGGGTATACTTTGAAAGTCAGCTTTCAATCCACATGCGAGAGATGCTTAGAACTATAACATTGTTGAAGATTTAGCTATTTCACCTTCAACAATGTTGGCTTTGGAGGTGCTGCAATCATGTCCAACACAGTGTAAATTACTATTGTCGGCATAGGAGATGTTGATATTCAGGACTCAAACCTTATAATATTCGATTTAGCAAATAGTACACCTCGCTTACCTCATCAAATGACTTTCCAGATTCCAGTGTTAGTCAAAAACAGACCTTGCTTTAGGACTGTAATTGATGAGGGATGTTCAACGTGTATTATGTCGATCCAGTGTTGGAGATCACTTGGTTCTCCTACACTCAATCAATCCCCGACGATTCTAAAGGCTTTTGATGGCTGTGGGTTCCATCCTTTTGGCATTCTACAAGATTTACCTATAGGGGTTGAAGGCAAAACTGTTAAACTAGATGTGGAAGTGGTTGATGCCCCTCTAGATTACAACCTTCTCTTGGGTCGTAGTTGGTCTTACACTATGACTACTATTGTTTCATCGGTCTTTCAACTTATAAAGTTTCCTCATAATGGAAAGATCATAACTATAGACCAACTAACCTACTTTTCATCTGACCCAGCCTCTTCTGAAAGTATCCAGCATGTCGGCAAAATAACTATCCCTTATAAGGATGTTGGAGTAGGATTAGTTAAAGATTCTGGTTTACTAGGAACTTTTTCTTTTCCTCCTCCTAACGTATCGCCTTCTATTGCAACCATTCATATGATTTCATCAGACACTATTGTTTATGATGATCCTTGGATCGTACCTTTCGAATCTGAGATGGATTCATTTGGTGATGCTATCCCTTTGAGTCCCTATGAAATTGCGTATCAGGTTGTACAGTCATTTTACGACCCTTCTTCAACCGAAATTGATCTAATGAATGTGGTCTATGGAGAATCACTTTCAACATCAAACTCAGATTCAACAACTTTTTTTGAACTTGTTCATACTGATGAGCAAATTTGTGAAATTTTGTCTGGTGATGATTTACCATGGGAAAATCTTTATCATCGATCTTCATTCCTACCTGAGATTGATCATTTTGAAAATG
Organism: Pinus taeda; assembly: GCA_000404065.3. Classification (NCBI taxonomy): domain Eukaryota; kingdom Viridiplantae; phylum Streptophyta; class Pinopsida; order Pinales; family Pinaceae; genus Pinus; species Pinus taeda. The sequence goes on from APFE031006638.1 coordinate 73,599, forward strand.
ATTTTTCATTTATTTTTACTACTGATTATGTCAAAGAACCACAGAATCCATTGCAAAATCCTGATTCTGAGTTAAATTTGGGAAATATTTCTCGAACGGTTCCTATTGACATTTCAATTAAACCTGGAATTGTTGAAAACATTCATATAGGTGCCTCCTGTATGGAAAATGAACTTCAAACATATAAGGCCCTATTTCAAGAATTCTGCGACGTGTTTGCTTGGTCATATGAAGAAATGCCAGGAATTTATCCAGCAATTGTTTTTCATGAAATCAAAACTTACCCGGATGCTAAACTTGTCTAGCAACGTTTGCATCAGATCCACCCGCGAAAAGCTGCCACTATTAAAGCAGAAGTTGAGAAATTACTTAAAGTAGGTTTCATTTATCCAATTCCCTTAACGGATTGGGTATCGAATATTGTTCTTGTTAACAAAAAGCAAGGAACGATAAGAATATGTATCGATTATAGGGACATTAATTGAGCTTGTCCCAAAGACAATTACCCAACTCCCTATACCGATCAAATCATTGATGATTGTGCCGGCAGTGAAATATTCTCCTTTATGGATGGTTTTTCTGGTTACAATCAAATCAACATTCTACCTGCTGATCAACCAAAAACGACTTTTATTTGTCCATGGGAGACATTTGCTTATTGCAAATTACCTTTTGGGTTGAAAAATGCCGGAGCAACTTTTCAAAGAGCTATGTCTTACGCGTTTCATGACATCAAGCACATTGTGCAACCTTATCTCGATGATTTACCTGCTCATTCATTATGTAGAGCCAATCACCTCACTCATTTACGAGCAATCTTTATGAGATGTAGGCATTATCGAATTAGGTTGAATCCACACAAATGTGTTTTCTGTATAGAAACGGGTCGTTTACTGGGATTTGTTGTTTCGAAAGCCGACATTCATGTCGATCCCTCGAAGGTTGAAGCTATTGTCAAATTGCCTCCTCCTTCGTCTCTTCGCCAACTCTAAAATTTGCAAGGGAAAGCAAACTTTTTACGTCGATTCATTCCTAACTACGCCGAGATAAAAAAAGGTTTTACCAGGTTGTTGAAACAGAATACTCCATTTTTTTGGGATGAGATAGCTGACAAATCTTTTGATGCACTTAAACACGCGTTGACCCATGCACCGTTATTGCGTCCTCCCAACTACAACCAGGATTACTTCTTGTATCTCGCCGCCTCTCATTCCACCATTGGAATGGTGTTAGTTCAGGAAGATGAATTTGGTAGTGAACATGTGATTTACTACCTTAGTCGAACTTTGAATCTAACTGACTTAAAATATTCACATGTGGAGATATTGGCCTTGGCAGCTGTTCAAGCTGTCAAAAGATTTCGTCATTACAACTTGCTATGCAAAACTACTGTAATTTCTTACTGTAACCCTATGATTTATATTTTGACCAAACAATTGCTAGGGGCAAGTATTCCAAATGGATTGTTATCCTGCAGGAATTTGACTTAGAATTTGAAAAATCTAAGTCAAAGAAATCTTTAGTTTTTGCGGAGTTGATGTGTGACTTCCCGCGTGCTGATACCGAAACTGTGGCGGAAGAGCCCATTGCAGACGAATCCTTGTTTCTTATCAGCACTCTTGATCTATGGTACGGAGATATCATAGTTTATCTCGAAACCCAATATTTTCGGCCTGAAATTTCACGATCTCAACAACGGAAAAAACGTTTCCAATCCCAATAATACAAGATTACTGGAGATACACTCTATCGTCATGGGGCGGACTCTGTTTTCCGACATTGTTTAACTCATGAGGAAGCTAAAAAGGTTTTAAATGACTATCACTCTGGAGTGTGTGGCGGTCATGTGTATGGGTATGCCACAACTCAAAAGATATTGCGCGCTGGCTATTTCTGGCCATCTTTGTTTAAAGATTGTATTTACGCGGTCCGAAAATGCCACAATTGTCAAATTTTTTATCAAAAGATGTGTGCTCCACCTGCTCCTCTCCACCCTATAATTGTCGTCGGTCCTTTTGCAAAGTGGGGTATCGTCTTTATTACATGTAACCCTCACTCGGCCGAGGGGCATGCGTATATCATCCTTGCGGTAGATTATTTTACCTTGTGGGTCGATGCGATGCCTACATTTTCGGCAGACAGCAAAACTGCTGCGATTTTCATTTTCAATCACATAATTACTAGATTCGGTGTTCCACAAGCGATTATCACTGATCATGGGTGTCATTTTTGAAACATCATGATGACTGAACTAACAGATCAACTTGGCCTGCATCATGATAGTTCTACTCCATATTACCCATAGGCTAATGGTCTGGTTGAAGCCATCAACAAAGTTCTAGTCATTATGATCCGACGAATAATTGGGATTCATAGGTCGAATTGGCATAACATGTTATTTTCAGCGCTTTGGGGGTATTGAACCTCAGTAAAAACATCAACTGGTTTCACTCCTTTCCAACTGGTTTACGGTTTGGAAGCTGTGTTACCCATTGAATGCGAAATCCCGTCATTGCAAATAGCCATAGATTTACTCCCATCCACTTCGGAAGAGGATAAACGTTTGTTGTACTTAGCTCAGCTAGATGAGAATCGACATGATGCTGCACTAGCAATGGAAACTCATGCCAAACGTATTAAAGCTCAGTACGATCAAAATGTTACACCTCATAAGTTTTCAGAAGGAGACCTAGTCTTACTATACGATCAAGCAAATGATAAGCTAGGTGCTGGAAAATTCGTACCTATGTGGCATGGTCCTTATGTTGTTAAGCGAAAGCTGGCAAAAGGGGCCAATGAATTGGTAGATTTTGACGGTGTCTCTTTAGGTAAGCCCAGAAATGGTCTTTATCTGAAGAGATATTATGCTCAAATCTAGGTGTGGAGATTTTAGTTAGATTAGTTTTCTTTCTAGCTGGTGTGTTTTAGATTAGAAAAGTGTGTTTAGTTTAGAGACTGTTTTGTTATTATTCCTGCTTATCTTGATTTTACTCTTGATATTGCAGATGTCGACGACTCTTCAAACATACATTGGTTTTGCTGATGGTGCTTGTCGTAACACAAGGAACATTTCTTCCGCAGCTTGGGTTATCTATTCACCCTCTGATGAGTTGGTATCTATGCATGGGGTAAGCCTCGGTCAAACAACGAACAACATTGCAGAGTATAGTGCAATGATTGAGTTATTATCTGAATCCATCTCATTTGGGATTCGGAGTTTGATTGTGAGGTTAGATTTTGAACTCGTTGTATTGCAGCTTAAAAGAGTTTATGCCATTAGAAATCCAGTGTTATTAAGATTATTTTTGAGACTTCGTCTCTTGGAACGTGAATTTGACTATATTGAATATCATCATATTCCAAGATATTTAAATACATTAGCAGATGCAATTGCTTCTCGAATGTTAAGTAAACATTTGCAATAATCAAACAGTAAATTTAAAAACATTCCATAACATGTTTTACAAGATAGCCAGTAATAGTGATATAGCATAGCATAGAAGTGCGTCAAATATACATCGTCTTTGATCATAGGTTGAAAAACACCTTATGATCGGCAAAAATGATAGTACAAAAAACAAAAATGTCATATGAGTCTACAAAAGGCGATCATCCTATCACTAGTGATGATCACAATAAGAAACCACTGCTCAGGCCACCCTACAATGGAACCTCCTAAAAGGTCCTAGGACCCCAATCACATAGCGTTGTAACCTAAGAGGAATGTCATCTATGTTAGTCTCTGGAATGTGTGTTGTCAAACGCTCTAGATGGTTTTCGAATTCGGCCAGGGTCTCTGTAGATTCGTCCCGTGGGGCTGGTACTGCTGCAGCTGTGTGTTTCCTCTCATAGGGCTGGAGAGTGGCTGGTCGCTGTGGACCCACATCTGCATTTGAAACTTTTTACTATCAATTTTGGGACGATTTAAAAACAAACAAAAAAAATTAAATTAGAAAATGTTGAAAATGATTTTACCTGAGTCATCCCATTGCTCTCTTGGTGGAAGAGCCATGTCTGGGTCACCACGATAATCCATCCCAGCATAAGGAAAATCTTGAATCGCGAAAACGTGGTTCTCCAACCAATGAAAATACTTAGGAGGAAATCGAACAACCTCTGAATCCTCCTCAAGATGACGAGCCATAACTGCAACCCAACACATCAGCTTGGGCTCTCGGGGAAGTCCAGCTCCAATGGAAAGATGCTGTGGGACCAACATCGGGACCCTCTCTAGACCAAAGCTCACAACTAAGAAACCATATCCAAAGTTTTTCAGTTGTCCGTTCTTTGCTCTAGTCAGTTGGCCTTTTACATTAGCTAACACAGCTTCACACCAGTTGAAGATGGTGCCTTGATAACAGTTTACTGCCATCCGCATTTGGGATCCGGTGGCCATATGTAGTGATGCACTTCCGCAGAGTTTGGTGATAGTAAATGCAATCACTTTGAGTTCCGGACGGGAGATGGTTTTGATATCAATCCCTTTGTCCTTGGTTTGGTCGTTACAAAACTCTAGCCAGAGACTATCAACAGACTGGCCACCTAGCCTAGTCTCGAATAGAGTCAATTGTTCACCTCTCTTGGGCAAACTAGTCAAAAAGTAAATGTCCTCTGGCTCCATTTCGAGCTGGTGGCCACTAATAATGAAACACTGGTCCTGTATATTCCATTTGTCCACCAGCCACTGCAAAAAGTCTACTTGGGCCCTCATGCCAGGTATGGCCCATAATTTAAATAACCTGCATGCCTTCAATGCATCTATTGAAGGTTGATGATTAATTGCGGCAAGGTCCACATCTTCGTGCTCCCTTTCTTGCCAACTAAGCATAGTGTATATCCTACATTGAAAGAAAATGCAAATTAGAACATTTTAATTCAAAGTTTTTGGGCGAAAATTGAAGAATTTGAAATTGTAAAACCTATGTCGCGGGGACTGCACTCTCCAGTTAGGGACAGTGCGTAGGTCCACACTCTGCCCAAACAAGCAGGTGCGGGCCCCTGGCTCTTTCCTGTGTAGGAAAAAGTCGGGGTCCGCAGGTTTCGCATGCTGCGCTTGCGAACCCCCGCAAGCGGTCTTTTAAAACAAATTTTTTCCTAAAAATCAAAATAGAAACCTAAAAATGAAATTCAAACAGTTGAAATGCAAGATTAAAGTGATGTGGATTACCTGGAGGTGACGGTTTTCGATTCCAACGGACGGATTTTCCGCAATCTTCATGAGAAGTTTCTTACCCAAAAGCTCTTGTTTCTCACTCTAAAGTCAAATCGTAAAAATGAATTTACAAAAGCCCTTTTTATAAGCTTTTTTGAATAAATGAATTTTTAATTTGTTTATTTTTCACTTTAAAGAGGTAACTTTTTGATGCATTTTTATTTATTTTTAAACAGTTATGAGTAATGTTTGAGTTTTTGTGTAGAATATCGGATTTTTCAGGCAAAATTGATCATTTTCAACAAAAAACATTAGAGTCATCTTTAAGCTCTTTTCTGACTCTTAAAATATGAAAAGATTGCCGAGTTTTTCTTTCTAATCTCGTTAAAACGAAATTAAAAAGACGGTCCATTTACAGCTCTTTTCTGACCGTATAAACATGAAAAGATTGCCGAATTTTTGCCGTTTCAAATTTGATATTGGTTATAAAACGACGTGTCATTGATCACTTTTTTACTTTTTCAGATCAGAGACACTAATTATGAAAAGTACTCCTTGATCGTAATGGTCAAGCGATTCTCTCAAGTATTATTTTATACTTTTTTGGCTTGGGAGACACAAATTTACGAAAAAGGACAACCATGGAGTTTTCTTAAGTTTTTCTTCTGACTCCCTAAAATTGAAAAACACCGAGTTTCTCCTATACTGGACTCCTTAAAATTTAACAGTAAAGGACCTGTTCAATTACAAACAGGAACGGACCACTCCTTCTTAGGGTTCGAATTTTAAACTAAGTTGGACTCATCTGAAGGATGAGCTTATAATCAAGAAAATGTTATCCTCCTCAAGCTTGTTAAAAATAAAGAGGTACTTGCCAGAAATGGTGGGGGAAAAGAGAGAAAAATGAACCTGTTTGTTATACTTTGTGTCTCAGAAAAGCATTTAACCACTCTTGAACATGACACTTTTTGTTCACCTGGATTGGGAAATCCTTTGCCTAACAGTTAATCAAACCATATTGAAAGTCTTCAGCCGGTTTCTGGGTATTAGCTTTGGGTCAATTGTCACCAAAACATCTGCAGTGTCGTTATGTGTTCAAGAGGTAAGTGAAAATAAACCATTCATCTGCAAAATATTTGTCATCCATCTTGACCATCCCTGAGTTAGTCCTTGCAAACATATTTCTTCAAACTTGATCTATGATTTCGTGTTGTGGGCTTGCCTACGACGGATCGCTTTCTATCAACTTCAGCTCATTATCTAGAAAGATGATCTAGAAATCGTCAGTACCTTGGAATCTACATGCCTGAATGGCAGGTTTCTCGCCTTCAACAACAGGTTGCATCATTGACCTTCGATCAAAGGATTTCGTGACATGTTTGACATCAACACATCTATTCACATTTCATGGATTGTACTGAGTACTTTGAGAGCCATTGACATTACTGGTGGTTTCTCTCACACTTGTTAACAATTTACATCATTGACTGGTAATCAAGTGGTTTCTACCATGTTCGACTTCGACACATTCATTCACATGGATAGAATCGAACTATTTCGGGAAGTAGAAATCAAGACCCTGGATCTAGTTACCACCATCCAGGTTGCGAGGAATTTTGTTATTCATTATATAGTGGACTATTCATAAATAGATGGTTGTGCCCATACTATGTCTACATATGTCTATACTTGTGATGTATTACAAGATCATTCCTACATTAGAGCAGTTTAGTTAGTTTTCTAGTCAGTTTTGATTTGAGTATGGGAATGCCTACCTTAGCGATGATATGATCACATATATATATTTTGTATTGAATGTTTTTACAGGTTCCAACCAGGCTCTCCACAGGATAATCCTCGAAATGATAAAGTACTTCACTCTTCTTAGATGACAAATACTATCTATTACAGACTTCACACTTTACGGGGCAATCTGTTGCACAAAATATTGTCACCATGACATTCTATAATCAGTGTGAGTCTATCACCACTCATACTTTCCTCCTATGCAAGTCTTAAACCTCGGCTCTTCATATCAAGCCTTGAAAAATGAGAGAAAGTCCTTAAAAATCTATAAAACTCAGGTTCCACACTCTCTCTTAGCATTGCCTACGGTCCCGCACCTCTTGGTCATGTCCCCTGCAGAGCTACCTGCTCTATTTCTGTGTAAAGGGTGCAGACCTCTGTAAAAGTAAAAAAGGCGCAAGTACATTCTTAAAAACTCACTTTGGGTTATTTCTGGAAGCTTCTAGAGGGAATCTTGAGGTGGCAAGTTCGCTCCTTGGTGGTTCATGCATCCCATAACTAAAGGAGCTAACCCCTTGATGTGAGGAGCTTATCCCTTTGAAGGAGGACTCTATCCCTTCATAGGTGGACCTGGTAACTTCATTCCTCTGCACTATAAAATGAGGCATTGGGCTGGTTACTAAGGAGGTTGAAAGCTGAATATTTTTTGGGGTAAATGCCGTTAGAATTTAGACTTCCTAATTGAGCTTGAGAGGAGAGATTACATACCGTTTGATCTCATTGGGAAGATTGTGAAGCTTGTCAAAGTAGAGGAGATTCTTGCTTGGACCCTGGGAGGAGCTTGTACAACATCAAGGCACCAAGGTTGTAAAGTTCTTCTTTGTTTAAAGTTAATACAATCAAGTTTATTTTTCTCAATAAGCTGTCTCTTATGGTTTATTTCATGGATTCCTTGATCACCATGATGAATATGATTTATTATATTAGCTATGCAGGTGTTATTTGATGTGTGCTTGTTTGTGTTTGCAGGTTCTCAAAAGGAAACTCATTTGGACGGTCGAAGCATGGCTTCCACAAACTAGCGTTGGAATTAAGGTAGGGTCTAAAACACCTCTTGGCTTTTATTTATAAATCACAATATTTAGAGAAAGGTATAATTTGCTTGTTTTGCTTGTCGCTAGATATCTGTAGATACTAAGGAGATCGGTCTTGTCTGCAAGAATGATTTATCCGGCCGACAAAATGGCGACTCCACTGGGGACTTGAATTTTGATTTTTTTCCTTTACTTTTATTTTGACTTGAGAAACTTTTTCTCTGTTTCTCACCACAGTCTTCCCTTTTGATGGTACGTATACCCTTCAATTATGAGGGCTTCAACTTTTTCCTCTTCTCTAATGGTACATGGATATACAGTGGAGATCTGAAGATACAAGAATTTCCCACCTCCTATTTCACTCTTGTCAACACATCCTTAGGAATCCTATCCCCCATGACCTTGTGAGGACTCATGTTATGAATATTTATTGTTGTATTACATGCTTCTACTAATAGGAACACAGGTAGATATTGATCATGAATCGTGGCTTTAATAACCCCCACGATGGCCTTATTTTTCCTTTTAGGAATGCAATTCTATGATAGGTTGTGAGGAATTGTCAACTCTTCTTTATGCCTCCCTCTCTATAAAAGCCTTGGAACTCATTAGAGGTATACTCATCCCCAATTTAAAATCAAAGGATTTTGACCTTCCTCCCTATTTGGTTTTCCATGAGATCTTCAAACTTCCGAAATCAATTAAAGGCCTCAAGTTTTGGCCTTCATGAAGTAGACCAACGTCCTCTTGGAACAATCATCTATAAAGGTCACATAATAGTTGTATCTACTCAAGGAACCCATTGGCATAGGACCACACATGTATGAATGTACTAGATCCAATAATCCTTTGGACCTAAAATCCCTACTTAGGGAAGCAATCTTGGCACACTTTCCCAAAGCACATTCTTTGTAAACACCTTGCTACTCCATGTTGAACTCTAGAAAATCAGTTTCAATCTTTCATAAAATAGTTAAAGCTTTGTGATGCAAATGTGCTATCTGCCTCTACCATTACCCACACAAGTTTTCACTATCATGAACAAATTCTCATACTTGTTGGCCCATTAACATATACAGATTCCTTTCTCTCCCCTAAATCAATCAACCTGTGCTCGAACTAGAATCTCAACCTGACAAATACTTGTCAATCTTTGAAGAACAACTCATTCCCCATGTCCTTTATGACCGACACTACTAGAAGGTTATTGGCCAATCCAATAATTAATGAACAATACCTCTGTCACCTCCAAAGGTTCCCCTGATTCTAGTTGAAAATGGATAATACCAATCCAATCTACTACACACATGACATTGTTTCCAAGCTCGAAATGTGGCTCTAAGTATACCTTTGAAATATTGGTGAATAAATCACATGATCCTATCACGTGACAAGAAGCACACTTGTCCGCAAACCACACACCCTTGGCTATGGTGCTAGAAAGGTAAAGTACAAGTTAGATTTATTTCTCAAATTTGTTGGAAAATTCACTTACTTGTGTATTTGTTGAAGCTTCTATTGTGTGTATCCCCCTTCCCCTTCTTCTTGTTCAGACATTGGCATGCATAGTGGCCAAATTTGTGACATTCAAAGTACTTGATTTTTCTCATGTCCTTCTTCTCTCCATATCTTAAGGTACTCTTTCCTCCTATACTCTTCTTCCCATTATTGCTCCTTACTTGATTGGAAAGGGAAATATTCTCATCATCACCCTTAGAGTGGATCCCATGAAGAGACTCCTCTCAAATCTCCTCCTATATGAATTCATCTCATAATCTTTGCCAATTAGGTAAGTGCTCACATGCTATGATCCATTTGACAAAGGACGCCCATGGATTGGAAAATCCATTCAAGGTTGTCCTCACCAACTCTACATTGGTCAAGGGTTATCCAATTGTAGGCAACTCGTTTTTGATCTATGTGATCCTAGTGAGACATGTAGCAACCATTTCATACTTGGACATCATGGTGTTGCTCAGCTTCTCCTTCAACACCATTTTCCTATTTGCATTGTCACTATGATATAACTTAGTCATAGCTTCCTATATTTCCTTAGAAAATTTCCTTTTAGAAATATGAGGGATCACATGATCCTTCACCCTATCCAAAATGACTCTTCTGGCTTTCACATCCTTTTGGTTATGGCTGGCTAGTTGTGCAACATCGGTAGGAGGGACGAGTTTTTGATCTACAAACTCCCAGATCATATTCTTCGTCAACACTAATGCTATTGTCTCCTTCCAAGGATTTTAGTTGGATACACCCTCCAACCAACCTTCAAACCTTAACCCTATTACAGACATGCTTGAAAATAGGAATCCCCCATTGCATGTTTTGGGACTTAAAACCCAAGTTTTGACCAAGTCCTTTGTAAAGGCTCCGTGATTTGTGGGCGCGGAGCGCGAAGTCATAATAGAGTCATAGGGTTGTCCGCCCTTGTTTTTGTAATGTAATTTCGGCTTGATAGATCCACCCATGGTCCGCAGACCATGGGATTGTATAAATAAAGCGAGGCTCTAAGTGTAGAAGATAGCTAGAAAATGAATAGAACACAAGCATGATGAGTCTAAGAGATTGAGTCGAAGTGTAAAGTGTGTCTTTGGGGCATAGAGTAGGAGAAGGCTCTGACGCTGACTGTGTAGAGGCCTGGTAGTCCGCAGCTAAGTGTGCGGACCCCTGCAGCTGAGTGTGCAGTGCAGGTCGAGTCTGTAACCGTGGGAAGAATTAATAAAGAGAAGTTTTACCATATTTCTGTGTATCTTTTCCTGCTTTATGTATTATTGGGTATAATTTGAAAGTTTATTGTTTATTTGCTACACGAACTTATATGAATGTGTTGTATAAATAAAGATAAAACAAGGCATCTATTGATGCGAAGATAACTAATTGGTGTAGGAAGATAAGTAAGTTCTCGAGTGTGATTTAAGGGAATAGTGCAGAATGTTGGAAGCCCCACAACCCCTGGCTAGGGCTGTGTGAAGGTGAATCTATCAGGGCACAAAGGCCAGGGAAGTGCACGGAGCAACATGTGCAGGGACTAGCGGTTGGACCAAATCAACCCCTCAGACATCTCAAGGGTGCGAAAACCTGGTTCTAGCAACCCCCCATACTACTTTGGGTGAGACCTCAATCCGTGCTTCATGGACTTTTGCCGAAAGGGCCAGTAATACAGGGATTTGTTTGGCTAATTAACTCTGAACCTGGGTCAGGCCCCAACAAGCCAATAAATGGTTCTGTTGCCGACACCGGGATGTGCATAGAGATGTCTGATGTCGTATCACTGGAATCCAACAAAGAAAGGAATTGAAGATTGGTTGGATAGGAAGATTCACGAGTTTGCAGTGCAAGAGAACAAGAATCCGTGACTGTCAAAAGAAGAGTGGTTAGACTGCTACTTATACACAGAGATCCACAAAATTTTCTTCGCATCTTTCCCTACCAAGCTATACGAGTGGATCACGAAAAAAGGAGATTGCCAAGGAAGCTGCAAGCTCGATAGACCTATTGTATGGACTCCAGAATTGATGCACAGTTTGGAAGCATCAGAGGATAAGATCGTGCACACTGTTGATCACTAGCTCGATCGAATTATAGGAGGGTTCATTACTGAGTTCGCGGTAGATACTTTAGTCAGCTACAACGAGGCAGAGCGATGCTTCCTCAAAGGACCACGAGGTAAGTATGTTAAACCTTTGAACACTTGGATTAAAATGCTACTATGTGAAAAGAGGGTTATGTGAATAAATTGATGTTTTGGGCTATGCAAAGTGGGAGAATCTACAGAAATGAAGGTAGTACAAAACTAGAAACTAACCCCTTGATTTCACCTTTGTGAGGGGACGAGGAAGAGCTCGCGAAGGTATCACCAAGAAGTGCGATCAATTTGATAAGGCAGAGGATTACGCGCATACCACCCCCACCCACATCACCACCAGTTTCACCGTCTTCACCCCCATCTTTCCCCATACCACCTCTACCACCACCACAAGTTAGTATGGCAAGCACGATAAAGTTGCCAGTGTTCAAGGGAGTAGGAAGTGAAGATCCATACCAATTTTGGTTCGTGATAAAGGCTGTATGGGAAGCGCAAGGTGTCACAGATGACAATATAAAGAAGGCAACATTGGTCAGCGCTCTGTAGGATCGCGCACTGACCTGGTACATTAAGCATTCCAATGAAAATCCGAAGACGAGGATCGTGGATATCCAAACTGAACTAAACAAAGAATTTAGCAGTTCGAATTCAGAGGCGTAGTCAATCATTGGGTTCAAGGAAATCACAATGCTACCAAGCGAGACACCTTGGGAGTTGGATGAGAGACTGAAGTGCACAATTCGTGAAGCTAACATGATGTTGATGGACGGAAAACATTGCGAATGGTTTGTAGCATCGTTAATGCCACAATTAAGGAACGTGTTGTCACAACAGAGGCTGACAACTCAGGCTGAGGCCTTGGAGATCGTGATGAGACTACACGAGACCCCGATACAAGATCCCAAGTGGAAGTGCAAGTCAAGAAGCTTGAGGACGAGATAAAGGAAGATTTTCTTGATAAGAAGACCAGGGTGATAAAACAGGGTGCACACGATCACGTTGATAAATTTGGGGGCTATCGCTGTGAATTAATCAGTCTGATGCGTTGGATTGAACCACATTTTACTAAACAAATCAACCATGGTGGCACGCTATAGATGATAAAGAGCGCGACGTCACCAGTAATAATAAAAGATGGGTATTTTCCACGAAAAGTGATGGATGACCGGAGGAAACCCTATATAGGTGGCACGACCACCTGACTAGCTGGGGGAAGTACAGTCTTAGTGCTCTAAGTAGTTGAAAGGAGGCATGGGACTATAAATTATTCTACTCGAGAGCTGCATGATATTGGAGCTGCGCGCAAGAGTAAAGTGTCACAAGGTTTGACCGCGCAAGGGGGGATGTGCTGCCATGCGGGTTGGCCGGAAAGTGACCGTTGGAGTCTCTATTCATGATGTGATGCTTGACTTGAGACCAAATGGAGTGGGCGACAAGCATTTAAGACACGATTTATGGGCAAGATTTGGGAAAATTTTCCACCAAGGCAGCATTAATGAACTGGATTTGGGGGGGAACGGTCGAATTCAAATTCAAAAGGAACTATAAATTACAAAGGGTTGCCCAACAAACAACACTTGGTCATTTGCAAATTGAGCTGTTGTATACCCAGGGTATTCTGAGCAGAGCCCTGTTTGACCTATGTAGAGCGTTTATTGAGCCCCTGATTACGCGAGTGATAGATTTATGGACAGACACGATGGCAGCATCTGAGGAAGTTATGGAAATTACAGAGATGACCGCCGAAGAGGCCACACAGGCCCTGACTATGGGGGATGCCCCTGAAGGTGTCGGGATTGTGGCGGAAATCACTAAATCACCGCGCATGCCAAGGCTGAAGAAAGAAAAATAGCCAATGGTTCCTGTACGTGTGTCCCAATGAAACCATTACGCACTCGGCTAACGATGGAGGAGAAAGGGAAAGTCGTTAACCTTGAAACCGACGAGGAGAAGGAAGACTTGGAGGACCTCATAATTGAAGAAGATGGGGACAAAGGTGTTATCACTGTAAAACTTCCTTAAAAAATTTGGACAACTTACATGGTTTCTCAATTCTTGTATCAGTCATGGTCAAGTCATGGTGAAGTCATTTTTATGTTTTAGAGTCTAATTCATAGGGTTAGAGTCTCATGTCCATATTCAAATAGAGTTTCATAGCCTCATTCCATGTCCTAAAATCCTCACCATGTGTTTTGACATCAGTTTGATTCCAAAGGATTCATGTTAGTCTTGGTCTATTCTTTCCATGGTTGTTTCCATGTCTAAGATCTATAAAAGAGTCTTGTTGGTATGGTCAAATAGGGTCAACACTCCGTTCTTGCCCATCACTGGTCCCACATCGCCTAACATTCGATGTGTCAAACTTTTGTCAAGGTTTTCATAGTTAAAAACTCACTGTAAGTGTTTTCGCAGCGCGCTACGAAACCCCTGTAGCAGTCTGTTTTAGCAGAGAAAAACTGTTTTTACTAGTCAACTTACAGAAGCTTTCCTGAGCAGCTGAGAACTCCATTTTGCAAACTGAAAGAGTTTTTTCTTCCTAACATGATGCAATACAAAAACCTCTTTCAGTTTCTTCAAATCCATTATGAGGTTGGAGAAATGAAAGACTAAACTTGCGCTACAAAACTGTTGTAGGTGCAAGTTTTTCACAGGCATATTTCTCTGTTTTACACCGGTTTTTCAAAGGCATCTTCTGGGAGGTAGGGACGGTGTTTCAAAAAACAAAGAGAGATTTTTGTTCATCATGGATCAGTTCACAAAAACCTCCTTCATGTTCCTCAAATACATCATGAGCTGGGAGAAATGAAGGACCAAACTTGCGCTACGAAACTGCTGTAGGTGTAGTTTTTCAAGATCAAAGTTTCCTGTTTTACACGTCTTCTTCAAGGATCGATTCTGGACAGCTGGAGAAGTATTTTACAAAACCAAGAGAGGTTTTTGTTATAAACATCCTGGACTATAAAAACCTCCTTCAGTTTCGAAAAATGTGTCATGGATGAAGAGATAAAGGCTCTGTTACACGTGCCATTTTTAGGGATCCTAAACCTAAAAATAGGGAAACATGTTCCCTAATTTCTAGGGTTTGCCTTCAATAGTCAGATGACCACGTGGGAGGCTTCATCAAGTTCGATTTCATGGAGTGTTAGGTGTCAAAGAATGCTTTAAATTTTTAGATATGGTTTTTGTAATCATAATAAGGAGTTACACTCCTAGTTGTATTAGGTCTCTAGGACTCCTAGTTAGGTGTCATTTGCATTTAATAGTTAGTTTTAAGTATCATTAGGTGTCATAGTAGGATGAATTTGAATTTCCCTCATGCTTGAGGAGGAATCCAAGTTATGTAAAGAGCTCTATATATAGCTGAAGCATCAATGTACTCAGGGTTGGAAATTTTATGAGAAAAGCTTGTATTTGGCTTATGTAAGACTCAGTTTCAGTAACGCATGTTTGGCTTTACTTCTCAGGATTCATAAGGGATTTGTTATGTTCAGAATATATGTGTTTGTCCTTTTCTTAATTGTTGCAGTGTTATGGATGTATAATCACTCAGAATTCACTGAATGTGCTCTGACTTCCTGTATACATTTATAAACTGTGTGGTCCTATATGAGTTTATGTTATGAATGTTTAAATGTTTAATGCCCTGACTTCCATGTAAGGTTGAGTTCATTGTTATATTGAGGTGTTGTTGACTCCATAAGCCCAATGGATAGCTGTTAAATGTGTTTCCACCATTCATATCTTTCAGAGTTGTTCTATAAGAGTTAGCCATCTTATCTTTAATCAAAATCATTAATCCATTTAGAGAGAGCCCTCTCAGGTTGAGGAGGCTAAGCCTCAGCCTAAAGTAGGTTTGAAATAGTTACTTGAGGTCTTCCTGGTCTGTAGCCTTCCAGGGTCTGGTTTTGAGATAACAGGTGGGATGGTCATCATGCATGAGTTTATTTCATACTGATAGGAGTACTTTTTTGACTGAGAGTTCCTATAGTGGAACATCTCTTGGACCCACTCCTGCGTGAGGGCATTTTCCTTGTATGTTAGCAACATCACCTTATGTACATCACCACTATTGACAGCACTTAATGCAGCGACCTACACCATCTTGACATCGAGGCCTGGAGACCATAGTCCCTCCTAGATGATCTCCGTTATCAACGGCTTATGTTTTTATGTTGCTGATGATTGTCATGTTCCTTCTTCTTTACAACATTCACATGTATGCATTTATGTTCTTTTAAAAATGCAATCTAACACATCATGAAAGTAAAAGGTCTTTGAAGGGTCCTTTGTCACACTCGGACCTGGATTAAGTGGTATCATAGTAGTCTTTGTGTGGATGTGAATTGAAACGTGAACAATGGAACGTGTGGTGACAGAGGATGAAAAAGTGATGTATGAGACCATGCTCAAAATTTCCAAAAGGGTGGAAATAATGTATGAAACTCTACAGAAAGAGATAGAGGAAAAGGGGCGATTGCAGCTTCAGTTGCGAGCCACGGAAGAGGCCCTGGAAGAACTGAAGTACAAGCAAAATCTTCAAACAGAGAACACTGAATTGAAGACGTGTCTACATGAAGAGGAGGAAAAACATCGTTTGCTATGATAACTGCAAGAAAAGGACGAGGCCTTGGAAAAGCTACAACATGACCCATGTGAGGTAAAAAGTAGTTCTCCAAATTCATGTATGTATCCTGATGATGATTTCGTTGTTTTTTAAAATCATACCACAAGAATTGGCTCCAAAATATTGAAAAAAATGGGGTATGAAGGAAAATGCTTGGGCGTCAATGGCCAAGGCATTGTCAACCCCATCAAAGTAGAGGAATTACTGTGTCGAACAGGACTTGGGTATGTTAAAAAGGAAGTTGGGGAATGCGCCATGATAGTTAGCGAACCACCAACAAAAGATGATAAGAAACCCTCATCAGTGCTTTCCAAATCGACAGAGGAGGTAAAAGATGTTGATTTCCTTTTAGTTTCATCTTCACATAGTATGATTTATGTTGGAGATTTGGAGATCCCAATTACAGGGACAAACATGAGGCTCTTTACAAGGACGAGGCATGATAAGGAAGAAAAACTTGGTATTAATAACCAATGCATAACTCAACCATTGGAGGTTGTGCAAAGTCCTCAATTTGCAGGCTCGAGATACCCCAAAGGAGAATGCTCGAAGGTGTCAAATTCTACCGAGACATCATCGAAATTATCGAGGAAAGAGAATGATGGGAACACATCCCCATCATCCCATGGAAGTTTCCACGGCAAGGAAAGAGCTAAGGAAAGCTCTCATCGCCATAATGACATCAGAGACAACAAGGGAAGGGATAACCACTCTCGACATTCGAATGTTCATTTCGATTATAATCATGTTTTTAATGATGGACATAAATCAAGACATCAAAAAACATGTACCTTTTGTGGATTACATAACTGTACATTTTCTAACTATTGGAAAATAATGGCAGCACACAAAAGGATGAGACATGAAAGACCCTCTCAACAACAGGTTAAATAGATATGGAGAAAGAAGATGTATTGCAATCATTGCGATAGAAGTGGCCATCAAAGAGCCATTTGTTGGAGGCTCCATCTAGAGTAGCGCCTTAAAGGCAAAGTGTCAATGCATGAACCAGGTGAAAAAATGGTTCGACAAGCAAAACCACCACAAGGAGATGACCCATTCACCTTGATAAGTGAAAAATGGTTTCTAGATACGTTATCTTGTCATGGTCGTGCTTTTGTAAATCATTTGTTGCATTTTAAAATGTAAAAGTGATGATGTTTCTTCCATGACTTGTTCAACAACAATGATGTTTGATCTTATTTTGTGATGCATTTGAAATTGTGAAAGTGAAGTCGTGTCAAAGAAACGATAGAGTTTAGCCTTATCTTTGTAAATCATGTTTTGTGGTGACGAAGTGTTTTCCATCACTTGTTGAAGAAACAATGATATGTTGGCCTTGTTTTCGTAACTGGGGTATTGCGTCCATCTTGATGTAAACTTGACCATCGAGTATGTGTTATAAACTCATGGAAATTATGTGATGCTTGGATCATTGGTTGGTCATGAAAGTCAAGCATGCAATTTTCAAAAACAATGTACTACAGATTACAGAGGTTGCAGGTGTCAGCTCATCGCTTAAGGCTCCGAAGAACAAAGGAAAGGAGATGGAAGCAAGAACTTTCATGATGCTTGTGATGTAGACAAGGTACAGAGAAGTTGTAGATTTTTTTACATGCTTTTGGAGGACCAAAAGCTCCTCAGTGGGGAGGATTAATCCAAGTGGCTCTTTAGACACCAGTGGCATGGAAAAAGGCTCAAAATTCAAAATGGTGGAAATACAATGAACTTAAAATTAGATCGAAGTTCTCATTGACCTGATTCCAACGATGTGAACAACACTCCAATCCGAGTCCGGATGAGGAAGATAGAGGCAGTCAAAGTTGGGTTGACTTTATGCTAACTGGGAAGGATCAACAGAGACATAATTTGAACATTTCCAGTGGACGGAATTCGGCCAACTCCAGACAACTTCTGGGTGAAATTGTTGCCTTGTTAAAATGACTCCTTCGGTCAAATTCTGAATTTTAAAAAATAACCAAGTTGTTTTATTTAATAAAAAAAAATAAAAAATTATTAAAAGAGGGTGGCAGGCCACCAACCCTGCCACCCCAAACATGGTCACCGCAATAAATTTTTGGAGGGGCAGGCCACGATCCTCGGTCCCTCCCCCATCCCACAGAATGTTGTAATAGAGCGTGGAGTTTGGGTAGGCTAGTCCTTGGGGCATGGACCCAACCTTGTTTCAAACAAACCACAAGCGAGAAAGGTGGGTCGACCCTTGGGGCACTGACCCTACCTCCCACCCACCATCTATTAATGAAGACCCCCGACAGTAAGTGGAGTGGGTGGGTCACCCAAGGCAAGCCCATTTCGATGCATTTTAAAAATAAAAGCTTTGGTATGTAAAAAGAAGGAGGTAGCTGGGTTTGACCGCCCGACCTCCTCTGTAACAAACTGATCTCAAACCAACTCTGCCAACGAGATTCTTGTAAACTCTGTCCACCTTTTTATTATATAAAACCCATCATTTTTCGCAGTGTGCCCAAGAATGGAGGAACCAGGAGTGGGCATAGAATTCGAGGCAATATTTTTTTAATTGATTTTTAATGCAGGTGGAACCATGATTAAGCAAAATTTCCAGGAGGGTGAAATTTTTGCAGTGTCCAAATTGGGCAAATGTTATGTCGGTTTTACACATCTCAGCGACACGAACCCAATGGAGCAGTCAGTTTGCTGATCTGAGCGGCCGATTTTCATAGGAATCGGAGGAGGGAATCTTTGAGGAATCTAAAAGATTCCTTGAGCCCCAGATTTTCATTTTCTCATAATTCAGAAATTTGACAATTGATTTTGCACTATTCGATGCCACAAATCTGATGGTGTGTTCAGATTTTCTATTTTCTCATTCTATTTTTCAGCCACTTTTCTAAGTGGAGTGTAGGCGTCAACATTCATGTGCGAGCAACCATTTCCATGAGATTCGACGCCGCGAGATTTGACATGCGACCAGCTTCAACAGCTTGACATCTTTCTTCAGATGGCCCTTGGATGTGAGGTATATGCAATGTGTTCATGTACTTCTTTTGCTCTGCATTGTGTTGCGTAGATCCTTGTTTGATGCTTGATGTGGGATCTTGTTTCTTACTCATTTTCATGGTCCCTGCTTGATGTGATGCAGAATCATCTGTGCGATGTACTTGTTGTCATGATTCGTCATGTTGTGTTTTGAGATCTCGTTGTTGTATTTTAATGGGATACTCATGTTGTCGTCATGTATGTTTTCTTTGAGATCCCTTTTATGCCATGTTGGCGGGATGATCATCATGCGTGAGTTTGTGTCATACTGATAGAAGTCCTTTTTTGACTGAGAGTTCTTATAGCGAAACATCCCTTGGAGCCACTCCTGTGTGAGGGAATTTTCCTTGTATGATAACGACATCACCTCTATGTACATCACCACTATTGACAACAGTTAATGTAGTGGCCTACACCATCTTGACATCGGGGCCTGGAGACGTAGTCCCTCCTGGACGAATTCGTTATCAATGGCTTATGTTTTTATGTTGTTGATGATTGTCATGTTCGTTCTTCTTTACAACATGCACATGTATTCATTTATGTTCTTTTAAAAATGCAATATAACACATCATGAAAGTAAAAGGTCTTGGAAGGGTCCTTTGTCACACCCAGACCTGGATCACTCATTCATGTAACCTAGAAATCATTTGTCAAAACTCATCACCAACAAGAAGTTATGTTCAAAACAATTTTAAGTACAGAATTAGTACTTGCGTAAGTACAAAATCGTTGAATGACTCAGGTTCAAGACTGAACGGGTCTGAGTGATTCACGTTCAGTTTTAAATAGTTTTGGTTCCATGTGGAGGACAATGACTTTGATGGGTTTTCTTTGTGCTAAAAAGGGAATTAGTTCCTCCAGCTATGCCATGATTAGGATGAACCAACCATCATCCATTTGAAGACTCTCCAGAAGATTGCATATGATTTCTTTGCTGTTGTATTTGCTTTTTCTGAGTTTTTGGTTCTTCTTTGTTTCCATTAGCTCTACATGTGGCTAGTAGGAGTTGGGAGAGGTAGAAAACAGAAGGATTATATGTAATCTTATTTACATTATGAATACAATGGAAGATTTCTTAAATTTTGTTTAAATGCATTATTACTGAACCGTAACACAGAACTCTGATTATGCACTCAATCTGATGTAAGTGTCAATGGGTTTTCTTTTATTTTTAAAAGAGTATTGCATTAATTTAAACTTGCTCCAGGAGTAGCAAGGGGACACCATCTCTTGGAAGCAAGTTTTGTAAAACATTTTAGGATGGATCTAGGCATAGGGATTTTGTTTTGAAAGAATTTGTTAATTAGATCTCATAATTACGATTTTGCACTCAAGATTGTAATTTTTTTTCCTGAAATTAAATAAATACTTCATCTTCACCTCGTTGCAAACAAACAAATTTTCTTGATCAACGATTGTATTGCATAAATAATCCCTTTGTCACAGGTTTATGATTGGAATACTCAAAGGTTCTTCTTAATTGGATAAACAAAGAGATCAATAACTTTGTTTTCAAATCTAATTTAAAATTGATATATCAACGATTCCATGCCTTACTGATTCACTATAATTTCTTGTAACATTGTGTTTTTGCAATCAAGTATTTGAAAGCAATGCAACGAGACCATTAAATCATTGTTTGGAGTTGTAGTTTAGTTTTGAAATTCATTATAACTGTAATTAGTTATTGGTAGAACCATTAGTCAATGTACTTATGTTTTAATGATTGCTTGAGTTTAATTAAATTAATCTAAGGATAAAATAGTTTCTTATTTTGCAGTCTTTTAGATATGAAAGCATGTCAATTGTAATCTTGGTTTACTTCGTTTACTTTGAAGCAATTGCAGAGTGATGATAGAGGTTAGTTTGAATGGTTATTGATTTATGTGATCCCAAGAATTAGATTAGTTGCAATATTGTTTTAATTATTTCCTTAGTTTAACATCATTTGAGTGAAAGTGAATTTTGTTGAATTTAGATTTAGCATAATTTTGATGTTATTTTGAGTTATTCTCGATTGATTTAAGATTCATGTTCTTAGATTAAATAGATCTTATTATTTAGATTGAGATTTCCATTTAGATTAAAATCGTTTGAATGGTAATTTGTGTCACTTAGGTTATGATTAATATTTATTAAATGTTCATTAGAGTTAATTTCGTTTGAACAATGATTAGAATTGCTTGAACAATGATTGTTATTGTTTGAACATGTTTTTATCAATGGATTACTTTCAAATTAGGAATGGGAATTATGTATTTAATTTAGGAATAGATTTCAAATTTCGTGATTTTAGTTTAGATTAGACACTCTGATCTTGAGTTACCTTTGCTTGTGCCTCGAAGCTTACGAGTCTCAGATTGATGATTTAATGTTGGAATTATAACACATAATTTCCCCAACATTTTTGGCGTCATTGTCGAGGAGGTGCTAAAGGGATTAGAGCATAGTATCTTTCACAAGTTTTTTTATGTGTTCTTAGTTGCGGGACAATCAAATGGCGAAGAGTGTATGGTAGGATGTGAGTGAAGAGCCACGCATCCACTATGGGGGGGTTTCTCCAAAGTTTGGTTGTCCAATTAAGCAAGTTTCGTGACTTTTATTGCAATTAGTTTTAATTCATTTAGATTAAAATTTCAAGCTGTTTAAAGATAAAACATTTTTGGGGTGTTGTAGTTGTTGGTGTCCGAGTGAGAATAAAGTATTCCACCCTTTTCCACATTAGTTTATCAATCTGGGTGCATACAATTTTCAAGGTAACGCGTAAGGTATATGCAAGGGCAAGGTTACAATCTCAAATTAACCAAGAATTCATGACTAAAGAATAAAAGCATCGTTGTAACAATAATGAGAAATAAAATTGTAGAACTTAAAAGGCATTCACAACATTCGATAAAGACATGTAACAACAATAATGAATTAACACACCATTATACAAACAACACACATAAAGCAAATATGCAACACCTGATCAGAAGAGCTGGCCCATCTCTCTGATCAGGGCTGCTTTAACTAAGAAGAGAACAACAACTTGCTTGTATTTAATATAGAGAAACTG
Source organism: Pinus taeda (assembly GCA_000404065.3). Taxonomy (NCBI): domain Eukaryota; kingdom Viridiplantae; phylum Streptophyta; class Pinopsida; order Pinales; family Pinaceae; genus Pinus; species Pinus taeda. The sequence goes on from APFE031006638.1 coordinate 95,889, forward strand.
TTACAATATTTTTCTCTGCGTGGAAATGTAGGAATATACAGGGTAGGTTCCTCAGACAGAACACCAAAAGGACATCGCTCACAAATAGATCACAGATCAATACACCAGTATTTTGATGTGGTTAAAACCCTCAGAGAGGGAAACAGTCCGCGGCCTGCGCCAATGTGGCTACTACAGGCAATTTATTAATAAAAGAATGAAAATTTACATGAGCTTCTCTCATGCACGGTGAAACTACAAATGACCCTCCATGTGCTTTAAATAGAATTCATGGACCAATCAGGTGTCAAGCCACGGATCAAGTATTGGTAATACCGAGGAGAGAATGAACCGTCGGATCACTACATATTGTGACCGTCGGATTGTAAGTTACAAAATGTACAATGGTAAAGAAACACACTTTACCTAACT
>APFE031006641.1:0-40108 GCA_000404065.3 Pinus taeda
CAAGGAAATGGCAGTCATTGTGTGCATTTGTGTGTTCTTTTTCTTGTCATTTTATCATAATGGGGTTTCAACTTCACAGGATAACTACCTTATAGACTGTGGATCAAAGAGTAACAGAACAGTGGGTGGATGGATCTTCACTGCAGATACCCCCTCCTCATATATGTCAATTGCCACCAATGAAGGCATCTTTGCTAACACTTAAAATTCCAATCTACAGGTTCCTTCTGGTATCTATTTGACAACTAGAGTATTTACTCAGAAGTTATCCTATACCTTCAGTATTGGGCACCAGGGTAGACAATGGGTACGTTTACATTTCTTTCCATTCTCTTATCAAATGTACAATCTAACAAGTGCCATATTTTCAATAGCCACCCAAGACTCTGGTCTATTGTACAATTTCCAAATCCATAATACCTAATACTTACAGTGGTCTATCTGAGCATGCTTTTGAAACAATTTACAAACTTAATATGGGAGGACCATTGATTACCCCTGACAATGACACCCTTGGGAGATTTTGGGATCCTGATACAAGCTTCTTAGCTTCAAAATCGCTTACTAAGAGATAAGGTTCCATTTTTGCTGATGTCGTCTCACATTGAAAGTTTTGGGCCGAAAAGAATTCTGAGTAGACTTAGAAAGCTTCAAAACTGCGTGAGTCTTCCAAAAAGAATTTTCCATAAATTCAGGGCTGCAAAACCTTTTTCATGCTCGTTCTTACATTCATTCTGATCTTGCATACTATTTTTAAACATATCAATATTTATTGTATGCATACATTGCTTTTAGTCCGTGAAAAATTAATTGCATTCCTACTCTGCTTTCATTTGCAAAGCCATCATTCCAGGACTTGATGTAATGGCCATTTGATGATGTGGTAGAAGGTTAGAAGAGCAGTGTTGACACTGTAGGTAGTGGTTATATGCGCTGGTTATAATGGACAAATCTCACAATAATGGTCTTGTATTTCTATAACTCTATTCTTGACATATTTAGGAACTTGCAGTTTCATGGCAATCTCCAAATTATTCTCTAGAATAGAGGTGAACTGAAGTCCATCTTTCTATATTCTAAATAAGGATGTCCTATCCCAGCTCGATCAGGGGGTGACGACATCATTTCAATGGTCAGGGTGGAAATCTGGGTAGAGTTATAGGCTCTTGGAATTGCCTGGAGGTGCAGAGGAAAAAAGAGACACAAAGAGAATCCTATAATTCGGGTGCAGAGAAAAGAGAGAACCACACAATTGGGCTGCAGAGAAAGAAGTGAAGGAAATGGCAGTCATTGTGTGCATTTGTGTGTTGTTTTTATTGTCATTTTATCAGAATGGGGTTTCAACTTCACAGGATAACTACCTTATAGACTGTGGATCAAAGAGTAACACAATAGTGGGTGGACGGGTCTTCACTGCAGATACCCCCTCCTCATATATGTCAATTGCCACCAATGAAGGCATCTTTGCTAACACTACAAATTCCAATCTACAGGTTCCTTCTGGTATCTATTTGACAGCTAGAGTATTTACTCAGAACTTGTAGCTCCAACACAAACACAATTAAGAAGTGAAATCTAACGAGGGGTATTTGCAACACAAATTTAATCAATCCACTTAATAACTAATGTTGTAAATAGATAGAAAGGAACCCTGATAAGTCGTAGCTCACAAAGTTATCAAGCTCCACAGCAATCATATCCATGAAAATGTCGTAAATCTTTCTGTTTTGAGATATAGATGTTAGTTTGTAACTACCACTCTCAATCCACAGGACAAAATATAACTGTATCAGAAATTATACTTACTTCCTGTAAGAATCAGCAACCCCTTTTCTTTTTGGGCACTTGAAGGCCATGGACTCGAAGAAATCAAGCACAGATTCTCGAGGTCCTTAATAAACCACCTCTCCTTCAGAAATTAAGGTGATGTCATCAAATAATTCATATGTTTCAGGGGCAGGCTGCAGAAGAGAGATCAACATTGTCGCATCCAAGAGATGGATAATTTGACGAAAACACTTGATATGGATAATTTGGCGAAAACACTTGATGATCTAGAAAGTCGTAGCACTGTCCAATCTAGTTGAAATTTCATCCATAAATAGAGCTCTTGCACGACCGACCAACATTTCTCCTGCACAGATCTTATCAAACGATCAAACGATCTTGCTCAATTCGTATAGCTACTCTGTTCTCATTCAGGGGTTGTGCCAGGGTGGAATGCTTCAGGAGGCAGGAAAATATACGCTTGAGATGCTGGGCTATGGGTGGAAGCCCAATGCTGCCACTTATGTCGCTTTGGTTGATTCCTACTTGAAGGCACAGAAGACTGATGAGATGCGGCACCTCTTGGTAAAGCTGAAGGAGAAGGGGTTCGTCGCCGACAACAAAGCAGCTCGGCAGCACATGAAGAGCATGGGTCGGTTCAACAGGGGAGTCATGGATATGCTGTTTGGGCAGTATAAGTAGGTGACGTTGAAAGCTTAGGCCTGTAGTTGTACATCTCTCCGTTGCATTCTGGTATTATTTCTCTTCTGGTAATAAACTCAAAAGGATTGATGCTCTTTGTTTGTTAGGGTTCTCACTGATCATGAGTCTTTTGTCATCTGTCTTCATAAAATGATATGAGTTCTCATTTAGCGTAGGATGAGGAGTCTCTGTGGTTTCATAATGTCCAAAAATAACATTCAAGTTTGATTTGTACTGACATTATGGACTTTTATCTCGTGTCTTTGCTTCATCTGTGAAAAATATATTCGATTTCAAGTTAGGCCTAGCATTTCAAGTTTCTGCTAGGATAGGGAATTTTCAGGAAAGATATAACTCATTTGAATCGGCAAAACCTTTCTCTGCTCATGTAAGAAGGGGTAGCCTGAGCCTTGAATTTTAGACTTTGGTTCGCTAAGTTGGATGGTACGATGCAACTCTTTTGATTTATTTATTTTTGGTTGGTGATTCTCATCGATATTTGCTGGCTCATCAGTCTGGGTAAAGTTGAAATGAGTTCCTTTTGGTGTAGGATGGCCAATCTTTGTGGTTTCATAATGGGAAAAACAAACAGCTGATAATTGCATTAAGGCTCTGGATGAATTATTGCCTTTTTTATTCCACGAAAAACAACCATGCCTTGTTGATTTGGAGCTATCTTGGTTTGCTCGGCCAATGGTACCCATTAAGCCTGTAAATATTGTGGTGCCTTTTCACGAATCATGTGGCCTTTCTAAACTACCATTTAGAATGTGTTTTTATGCCTCATTAACCATAATCATAATTATTCTTAATCGCAACGATTTGACCTTTCATTTCAAGTCCCTGTCCGTGTACTTACGAGCCAAACTTCAGGTATATGGAAAGACTTGATATCCGGTAGCCGTTTTTCCATCACCTTGCCTTATGATATAGGGCTGGTGGCTAATATTTTTTTCTAATATAGGTCTGGTGGCTAATCTTTTTATAATTGATGGTAACAACAATCATTTCATAATTCCTCTTGCACGACCGACCAACATTTCTCCTGCACAGATCTTATCAAACGATCAGACAATTGCTTTGGCACTACTATATTATGCAAATACAAATTTTCAGTGGTGCCAAGGAACTATTCTTGCTTATCCCACCAGTGGTAACTCTCTTCTTCTGGCCTACAGAGATTCCACGGCGCATTTGATTTCCAACCACTGTGCCTGCACAAATGTCCAAGCCCAGAACCTGGAAGAAATCAAGGACACGGCAATCTATGTCAATAATCTATATGCCTAAAAAACCTGATACATTCTCATCCCATAAGCTTTTGAAGAATAACCTTTAACACATAGTGCGCGGATGAAACTATTCGATCGGGTGCCAAATGAAACGCCCAAACCGTTTGGGCAACCCCTTTGAATCAACGGTTGAAATTGTTGCAATCGTCTAACACATAATCGTGTGGCTTACAAGATGACAGGTAGGCAGAGAGGGGAGTTGCTTTCACAGGGAAACGCCTTACGGAAGATCAGGAAGAAGAACTGACAACAAGAGAGTATCAGTAAACAGAACAACAACACGTTGATTTCAGGGCAGCAGGCAGGGCATGAAGACCAGGTTGTACAGGCTGTAGTTTGTTGGGCCATACAGGCCAAGATCTGCTGAACTGCACATGCTATTTTTGCAGGGCCTTATATGCCACATAGGCCAAACTATAACAGCGTAAGGGCTGAGAAATTGCTGCTGTAATTTTCTCAGTGAACACTCTTGCTATGACGAGATTTTCTGAAGCTGAATAAAGGCCAAAAGTTTGCTGGTTTTCCCCACACTGGGGTTTCTAGGGTAAAACTGTGTCGAACAATTTTAAGTGCTTGATTTAATGATTGATTTACTTCTGTTGTGAATGTTAAGTTAGGAACCCAAAGTATTTTGTGTTATAAAAATCAGATCTTAAAGTAATTTTGTTTCTGTTCTGAGTATAATATTTATCGAACATAAAATCTGACCTGGGTTCAAAAAAAAACTAACAAAATAGAAATTGAAAGATGCATTAAAACAATTGAGATGAAAAGTTGTTAAGAAGATTTTTGAGACTGATTTCCTTGACTCTTTTTGAGGATAAAAAACAAAGCAAACCAATTTTCCATTGATGTTATTATCAATCCCATAAGAATTGGTTAAAGAAAGTTCAAAGGAGCAGCATGAAAGAGCATCTTGTGATCAATTAGTTCTTCTTTAAAACACGGATTGGAAATTTTAAAATGGGTTAAAAACTTAAAATATCAACAGAGTGATTTCCTTGACTCTTTTTGAGGATAAAAAACAAAGCCATTTCCAAACCAATTTGCCATTGATGTTATTATCAATCCCATAAGAATTGGTTAAAGAAAGTTCAAAACTTTCAGGAGGAGCAGCATGAAAGAGCATCTTGTGATCAATTAGTTCTTCTTTAAAACACGAATTGGAAATTTTGAAATGGGTTAAAAACTTAAAATACCAACAGAGATCGCTTGACAGCATAGAAAAGCGGATTGAATATGTTAAAGAAAGCTTAGAGAGAATACGAGAGAAGAGTAAGTTTACCATCCAAAGCACTCAATCTGTCTGTTGCCATTGCCAACTATCCACTTCTCATACAAGCAATGTATTTAATATTTATATTAAGATGGACCAACATAGTGCCATGCTAAGAAGCCCTAAACGTCTTTTAAGTTGTCAAAATAAAGACATACAAGAAGTCAGAGTTCTTGATGTGGATTTCTGATCATTTTTTTCCAAGATCTGAGTTGATTCGGGACAAAACTCTTGAAAATATTTCTAACATATAAGGAACATGAGCAAACTAGCGAATGGCACAAAACCCTCCAATGCAAAACAATTGTGAATAATCTTCTCCTTTATTGCACGTTATAAATCACCAATTCATAAAACATGAGACAAAAGATCTTAAAACAGAGTTCTCTTTGCATACATATCAAATGTTGCACTACATTGACTATAAAGAAACATAAAATAACAGAAGAAAATATCCATCACAGTGTATGACTAAAGCATCCAAAGATTGAAGGTAACCCAAAATACGCATTCATTCCTCAAAACTGCTGGGATATATTTCTCTCAAGCTATTCTGTTTTCCATCTGGCATCTTAAGGCACACATCCACGCAGTCCTTGTCATGTTTTTCTATTATAATTATACTTACTTCTTCATATAATCTTTTCAAATCCACAAAATGCTTCACGAATCTCTGCACATAGATATGTTGACAACATCCCGGTAGAATAACTGTCATTTTATGCAGCAGTGGAGCACTTCTGAGAAGAGCACTGAGCAGAGCAATTTCCTCTCCATTAAATCTTGAAACCATGAAATTCACTTTCTTCAGATTTTTTAGTGAAAGAGTTGAGCTTGATCCCACCAAGTTTGTTCCTTGCTTCTGCCATGCAAACTTAATCTTGTAAATGCCCCTATATGGTATAATTAAGATGCTAAATGCTTAAAATAAAAGTAAAACTCAGAAACTACTCACCTTCAGATGCTCGTTTTCCATGGAGGGTTCTTCAAGATTGGAAAAATTGTTAACTTGCATGGATAGCTCTTCAAGAGTGAAAAAATTGAAACTTTCTTGCAAGAGCTCTTCAAACGAAAGTCCTTCAAGATGGGAAATACTGAAAAATTCTTCAGATGGGGAAATATTTTCTATGAAGAGTTCTTCAAGATTGGGAAAACTATATAGAACTGTGAGAGAAGACAAGTATCTGCTGAATCGACAAAGGGTAAGCTTTCTCAACAGGTTCCTGTTCGAAATCCCTTCAAGTAGATGAATCTGCACTGTGGACAAATGTAAAGACCCACAACAATTAAGCTCCAACCTTGATATAGGGTGAAAACCCTGTACTTCGATACGCATCAGTTGTGGGCAGTTCAGTGTCAGTGAGCTTGGACGGTTATTGTCCGTAAAGTCTAACTTCTTGAGATTCACTGCAGAAATTTTCGTATTGTTAAGCCCATTACAATTTTGGACCGTCAAATTTTCAAGAAGAGGGCATCTTGTTACAAGATAATCAAGTCTAGCATCAGTGGTATGTAAACGTGATAGAAAGCAGGTTCTAAGACATTTGAATCCGCCAAAGCTATATGCGGGTATTTCTCTAAAATCAAAATACTCAAGTTTCAAAAACGTAAGGCAATCACAGGAAAAAAGAGAAGTTGGAAGATACATTAAACTTAGAGTAAAGCTGTTGAAACAATTTTTGAGAGTGATTTCCTTGACTTTTTTTGCAGACGCAAAACAAAGCCATCTCCAAAACAATTTGGCATTGGTGTTGTTATCAATCCCATAAGAATCGGTGAACGAAAGTTCAAAACTTTCAAGGGGACCAGAATGAAAGAGCATCATGTGATCAAGTACTTTTCCTTTAAAACACGGACTGGAAATTTTGATATGGGGTAAAACGATCCACAGATATCGCCATCTGCGTGAAAGCAAAGAACAACGGATTGCATGAGGTAAAGATAGCTTAGAGAGAATATGAGAGCAGAGTAGGTTATCATCCAAAGCACTCAATCTGTCCGTTGCCATTGTCAACTATCCACTTTTCATACAGGCAGTGTGTTTACAGTAGGATGGAGTAACACAGAGCTATGCTGGGAAGCCCTATGCTTCTTTTATTTTGCCTAAAGCCGGCTTACAACAAGTGAGTTCTTGATTTGGGTTTCTGATCAATTTTTCAGAGATCTAGGTATTCAGAATGGCGAAATCTTCTCCGAGATCAAGTTAGTTCCACAATGCTGCAAAACTCTTGGAACATCTTTAACATGCGCAGGCCATTGAAAGGGGTAAAATATTAATTTTTTATCAAATTCTTGTCAGATATGTGACCAGTTATAGAGCCACAAGAATTTCTTGCGCCCCCTAAAAAAATCCTATATACCCCTCTGCCAGATTGAAATCCAATCTAAACCAATACAAACATGTACCTGAACAGTGATTTTATCATATGTGCACAGATCTGCTGTTACTACAGTCTAATTAATGAGCTGAGCAACATATCCGGCGGCCACGATACGTACATTCTCAACATCGTTAACAGCCCCTAGGGATTCGATCACAGCAAGAGTCTTCACTGAGAAAATTACAGCAATTTCATCGCCGCGGCCACGATACGTACATTCTCAACATCGTTAACAGCCCCTAGGGATTCGATCACGGCAAATGGAACGCCCAAATTCAAACATCCTTAACAGTCGCTAGCGATTCGATCACGGCAAATGAAACGCCCAAACTCTTTGGGCAACCCTTTGAATCAACGGCTGAAATTGTTGCAATCGTCTAACACATAATCGTGTGGCTTACCCGATGACAGGTAGGCAGAGAGGAGAGTTGATTTCATAAGGAAACGCCTTACGGCGTAAAAATTATGAGTGAAAAACGTATGTATTCAAGTATGAGGATCCACCGGGATTCGTCTAAAAAGGGGATCATATAGCTTTCTAAAAATTATTATATATATTTTCTTTCAAAATTACAAAAGTATGCTAAACAATAGACAAAATATCAAAAGAAACTCAAAACATTAATTGTTATATAAAATAAGTAAAAATGTACAGAGAAATGATGGTTATAAAGGTATCAGGTTGAAGTTGAGAGATTGGAGTAGCGCGTGTGCCTTGATTGTGCCCTAGGATCGGCCCCAACCAGCAGCGCAGCGATCTGGGCCTTGGCCCCCCAGGATTCGCCCCAGGAGGATCCCCAGAAAGCCTTCTCAGGCCTGGTAAAATCTCTCCCACCTCTGCGTCCCAAACCTGCAATTTCGAAATTCGTCAAGAAACTTGATATTCTTCAGGAAGTTCAGCTACCTCCAACTCTTCCTCACATGGCAACGCTATCCCTGGCTGAGAAAGGTCTCATAGGGCAATTTACAGGCCTATGGCCATCGCCAAGAATGGTGCAAAGATGAGTAGAACGAAACTAGTCGAACAAGATCCCGGGGAAAATATCAATAATATTCTGCGGAAAAGGATACTACACATTCCATTTTGAATCCAAAGCAGACAAGGATTTGATCTTCAGGAACAGACCATACTTCATGGATTCCAGGGGCCTCTATCTCAATAAATCGACTCCTGATTTCGATCCGGAACTGGATATTCCCAGTGCCGTTCCAGTTTGGGTTCGTCTTCCCCATCTCCCTCTTCACTGCTGGGGAGATGAATCAGTTTGGGCAATAGGAAACACTGTTGGCAAATACATTGATAGAAGTGAGCCTAAGGACAACATGCAAGCCTGCGCAAGGATATGTGTCGAGGTGGATCTAGGAAGAGGATTGTCTGAAGCAATAAAGCTAAAAGTGGATGACTGGAGCCAGATTCAGCAGCTGGACTATGAGCAGATACCATTTAAATGTAAGGTATGTCACGAATACGGACATTTTGCTAACAAATGCACTAAAATTGTTAATGTAGAGAATGAAGAGCAAGATGGGCACTGGGAACCTGTTAAAAAGAAGAAATCAGCCCCCCCCCACCAAGCCCTCTACGGATTCTGACATCCCTGGAACCTCTAACCAGTGCCCTCCCTCTTCTCCTCCTTCCCCTCTGGCCTCTCTCGTGATCCGTCCCTCCCTTCCTCCTCCAATCCCTTTCTAATCCTTTCCACTGTCGATTCTACCCCGAAAACCCCTCCTTAGAGCCTCCAGACTCCCATTTACCTCTGATCACCTCTTTTCAACCCCCCCTCGAGCCCCTCCCATCAAGGATCACTAGGAGCTCTTCAAGAGAACATGGAGCATCAAGTGATACATACAAGAAACTGGGACCTGGCAGGAAATCCGCCAAGCAACATAGAGATGAGAATGCCCAGAAGGACATAGCAATGGGCACACAAACTCCAATAGAATCCTTCATCCCTGGACACCAAGAGAAAGAGACGACCGGCAAAGAACAAGAGAGGCGAGTACCTCTCCGCACGCCCAATGCATCATGATGAAAATCCTCCCATGGAACAACAGGGGCTTAGGGCACCCCTCAAAAATAACAGCCCTTAGAGATTTACTCCACAATGAGAAGCCAGAAATAGTACTGATACAGGAAACGAAACAAGATCAGCAAGAAATGAAAAAAAGTATAGATCAGCAGAAGCAGTGCTCAAGAAGTATTAGTGAATCTAGAGGAGCCTCTGGAGGAATAGTCACCATTTGGGACAATAGCAAATGGATCTGCGACTCCGCAAATATCCACCAGAACTGGATCAGAACCATTCTTGAAAATAGAACAGGTGACAAAATTGTAGTCATATATAATGTTTATGTTCCCAATCATTATAGAGAGAAGGAAATTTGCTGGGACAATTTGAAGATGAGCATTGATGGAGAAAGAAACATAAATCTTATAGTCGCTGGTGACTTTAATTTGATCTTGCATGCCAACGAAAAAAGGGGAGGAAATTTTGCTCCCGATCCTTATAGAGGCCGCCTGGAAGCCATCATTCAGGAAAATGAATTAGTGGATATCATTCCTAAAAAGCGCAGATACACATGGAGTAATCGAAGGATTAGTAGTGGCAACATAATGGAACGACTTGACAGATTCCTTGTCAACATATCGTTCCTCTCAACCTTCTCTGTTGGTTACACCAATATCCTCAATACCTCTGCCTCTGACCACTATCCCATCATTTTAACTTTGGAAACCCATCGCCCTCTTGGCTCGATTCCCTTTAAATACAACCCTCTTTGGAATCGGAATCCTATAGCCAGAGCAATTGTTAAGGAAGCATGGAGCCACCATGTGGAAGGCTCGCCAAGCTTTATATGGGAAACCAAATTAAAAAGAATTAAGAAGGCACTTAAAGACTGGGCCAAAGAAAGCTATCAGGAGCCAGAGGAGACCAATAAGAGAGTTAAAAATGAATTAGAAGAGGTGCATGCAAGGATAGAAGAGCATGGTTTATCGCAACAAAACAAAGAGCAGGAGAACGCTTTGCACGCACAACTAACCCACATTAATAGGGAGGAAGAAACCAAATGGCGCATAAAATCCAGGCAATTATGGCTACAAGGGGGAGACAAAAATATAGCCTACTTTCATAAACAGGCCACTACTTGAAAGCTCAAAAATAATGTAAATACAATCATGGACAACGAAGGAAATAGGCACAACACTCAAGAGGCCATAAAGCAGGCAGCCTCTAAGCACTACAGGGACCTCCTAACTGAATTCAAAGGGGCAGAAGACTACTCTGACTTGCTCCAGCACCTGCTCAAAGGTGTCACTAAAGAGATGAATGACATTCTAAGCAAAGAAATCAAAGAAGAGGAAATTAAAAGATCAATCTGGAACTTGCACCCGGACAAGGCACTAGGGCCCGACGAATTCCCCATCTGCTTCTATAGGGAGTTTTGGAATCTGATTAAAAAAGATCCGACAAAGATGATTCGATGGGCGCAAAGAAAAGGGAAACTTGGAGGATACACCAATTCCACCTTCCTAGCACTCATACCTAAGGAAAATCAACCCTCTTCCTTCTCCAGATTCTGCCCCATATCCCTCTGCAACTCCTCTTACAAAATTCTTACCAAAATCTTAGCTACGAGACTCAAGCCCCTCCTCCCCTCCTTGATATTTGAAAATCAAGGAGGTTTTCTGCCCAATAGACACATCACTGACTGCATCCTTCTCATTCAAGAAGCCATCCACTCGAGCCTATCCAGGAAAGAGAAAGGATTTGTTCTAAAGCTTGATCTAGCAAACGCCTTCGATAGAGTAAGGCACTCCTTCCTAATTGTTGTTCTAAAAAAGATGGGCTTCGAAACTCCCATCAGTAATATTATTTTTTCCTGTATTTCCGGACCATGGATCTCCCCCCTGGTCAATGGTAGGCCTGGTAAAACTTTCCAATCCTCCCGGGGTCTTAGACAGGGCTGCCCTCTTTCCCCCTATCTTTTCATCCTCATGGCAGAATCCTTCAGTCAAGTCCTGGATCACAATAGAAGAGTGGGACTTATAACATGTATCAAATTTGGAAATGGAGTCAAAAATATTAACCATTCACAGTTTGCAGATGACACATTATTAATTGGGGGCGCCTCCACCACAATTGCAAGACGTTTCAAGAATCTGCTAGATTAATATATGGGGTATTCTGGAGGTGTAGTAAACCATCACAAAAGCTGTGTCTATGGATGGAACATATCAAACCAAACTGCCCATAGCATTGCAAACATATTTGGTGTCACATGCAACTTGGAATGGAACCACTTTTCCTACTTGGGCATGCCAGTGAGTTTGGGCCCTCTGAAGGCAGAAACTTGGAACGGGATCATTGAAAAAGTAAAAAGGAAAGTGCAGCAATGGGGAACATTGTGGCTCAACCGTGCAGGCACGCTCATTCTTCTAAAATCAGGTATCACTTCCCTTCCACTTTACCGCTTCTCTCTATATCAGGCTCTTGCCATTTTTCATCATAAATTGGAAATCGCTCTTCGCCACTTCCTCTGGAAAGGGGGAAAGAACGACAAAATCAGGTTCAATCTAGTTAGCTAGAAGCATGTCATCCAAACTCAAGACAGAGGAGGACTTGGTATCAGATCTCCAAAAATCTTAAATTTAGCCTTTGGTGTGAAAATGGTATGGAGGTTAATAACAGGACCCACATCGTGGTGGAAAAAGGTGCTGGAGATCAAATACCTAAACTTCCCCAGGCAACAACTCCTTGATTCCAATATGCCCAATAGAGACTCCACTAAAATCTAGAGGCTATGCAAGAAAGCACTCCCTATTATGATGAAAAATACTTTGAAAGTTCCAGGTGCGGGAACCAGCATCAATTTTGGAATATACAAAGTCATGGGGCAACAACCCTTGATCATGCACAAAGAGGCTACTCCAGTCATCAATTATTTCAATAATAGAGGCATTCACAACTTAGACCAAATCTCCAGCTGGGACCCTTGTACTCACGCTTGGACAGGCTGGTCCTTTCCAGAGATTCCTATAGCTTTAGAACCCAATATCAGCTATCTGAAGATGCTCCTTCACAGTAAATCTCCTACCAAAAAAGAAGAAACGGATGGCTTTCGCTGGGATCCAACAGAATCAAACTATACAGTAAAATCAGGTCATCAACACGTCTGCAATAGCACCTTCCAGATGACTTTGTGGAACCATTGGAAAATTGCTTGGCGTACATAAGCTCTCCCAAACATCAAATTTTTTATATGGCTCTTGCTGAAAGGCAAAATTCTAACAGCAGAGAACCTAAAAAGAAGAGGTATCAATGGTCCATCAATATGCCCCAACTGTTGCAAGGCTGAAGAAACAATGCACCATTTATTTATAGAATGTCCCTTCGCTTTCGAATGATAGAGAAAGATGTCCTCTATCGGCAACCTAACCTGGGAACCTCAGCACAACATAGCTGAGACAATTTACACATGGAAAAAATGTTGTCCCTGGAAAGAAAAAAGAAGCAACTTGGTGAAGAGAGTATGGTATACTCTCCCTCACCTTGCTGTGGTGAATCTCGCTAGCGAGAAACAAAAAAATCTTCCAAGATAAGAGCCCAAACACACGAACAACTTGCAGCAGAGCTAAAAGCCTTGTTTTGGAAGCAATTTCAATCAACACCACTGGGAAAATAAATGCAACAAATTACAGTGTGGAGGAACGAGACCTAATAAGTTACATTTTGGAAAGACATCATAATGTTCAGGAAAGTAATAAGAGGGAGGCACAGAACAACGTAGAAGCTAGATCATGGAAAATCAGACTAAAAGACTAGGAATTTAACAACTGGATGCAAAGCAACAACTGTTTCTATCTATTCTTCAATGGGGCATCAAAATCAAACCTGGGCATAGCTAGAGAAGGGGGTCTGATTTTTAATGCTAATGGGGACTGCATTCTTTGTTACGAGTGGAGTTTAGGTAATGTTTCGAATAACATAGCTGAAGCTTTAGCTCTGTTTCAGGGCCTAACCCAATTAGGCAAACTGGGAATAAAGAAAGCAATGGTATTTGGAGACTCTTCAGTTGTAATTCGCTTAATGGTTCATCAAAAGAACTCCCCAAACACTCTGCTTCAGCAAGTCAATCTACGCAATCGAATCCTTCACCAGACAATGGAAGACATTCAATATTTCCATGTTCTCTAAAGCCTTAACAAGAAGGCGGAAGACAGAGCCAACAGCGCGTGCGGAAGACCAGCAGGCACCTTAAAATGCAACTCCACAGAAATTTTCCAACCTGTACCGTGATTCCTCATAAAGCCAACAACGTCAAGCCCAAAATTACTGATAGGGCTGAAATCAATTGTGACCCTCGGACAGACCAAGGGATTACACTCTGCAACAAAATATTTCAAAATCATGAAATATACAATACAATCTATAACCGTGACAAACTTAGCAAAAATGCCGGCAAATCTCCCACAAGATCCGATTCAAGGACCCTTCAGGAATATAAGCAGGTTTGTCAGCAGCTCGTGAACCATCAATTCCTCTCCAGCCTTTTCTTCACTCAGCATTTGCCTATATTATTCTCCCGTTCTTCTCTCATTTGCGCTCATCTCTCCCTCCCTTGTCGCCTGATCTTTGCCTTCTTTCGCCTCCGTTCTCAAGTGCTCCCTCGTAGGCTTAGTGTATCTCGCTTCAGGGGCATCCTTTTCCCTCTTCGTGCCTATCTTTTCTCTCCTCAGCGCTCTCTCAGAAGCATTCAGCTCTCCATCCCCTGTTGCCTGAATTTTGTCTCTGTTCGCCTCTGTTTATAAGCGCTCTTTTTCTGGCAGATTTGTGTTGCCTGCTCTAGAGGCAAGCTCTGCCCCTTTCGCGCCTATCCGATCCTCAGGCTAAGACCCTCTTCAATTGGCCCCAGACCCTTTAATCTTTGCACATTCAGGCGAGCTCAGGCTCTCCAAATTTCTGTTGAGACTCTAGCCTTTCCTGTTGTCCACGTAGTGTGCCTTCCTGATGCAGGAGCATCCAGCTCTGAGGAGACATAAAAGGCTGACAGTCTCATGAAGAACTCAGAACAAATTGTCGTTTATTTTAATTGGACAAGTGTTAGGCTTGTCGGTAATGTGACTTTACTTTTACTTAGTTTATTTTATTTATCTGTCTATAGGTTGAGAGAACTTAGGAGTTGTAGTGGAACACTGTTGCAGTTTATTAGGAAACTGGTAACAGGACAAAATAATTAATTAGTTCTTTAAAAGTTACAGTAGTTAGAACTAGTTACAGAACTGACAAAAACAGTTGCTTTCTGTTAAGACAGTTTTTTCAAGAACAGTTAAGGGCATTAGATTAAAAGCAGAAAGGACACCATTGTACGGGTTCTCTCCCCCCAAAAAGAGAAAAAGAGAAAAACACAGTCATTACAAGTTTGCATCTTTTGTTCATCAGAAATTAATGTTCAAACTATTTCTTTCATTACTATAAAGACGAATAACAAATTATTCTTTGTCACTGTAATTACAAATGCCGAGTGTTTTTTATTACTGTAAGTTTGTCACTTTATATGAAATGTGCTAACAGAAACAAACAGCATAGGAGTAAACCGACAGGAAGCTAGCCAAGTACAAGCGAACGACACCAGGGTCGATTCGAGTCACAAACCAGGAACGAGGAAGCAGTGAAGGGTTCCAAGAGTAACACCACAGACCGGAGCATATATTCGACATCGAAATATCTACAGGTAATTCGAAAAAACCAACAAACCCTCATAACCAAATTCATGGTTAGGCACATACAAAAAGGGAACGAACATACATTGTAGATTATTTCATGCATCTATTGCTATCTAATACGTAAAAGCAGAGGGTTCGCATTCACTGTTAAGAAAGAATCCTTTATATATTGAAAAGAACAGAGCATAGACAGTACAGGCAGAGTTTCACCGTCAAAACGAAATCACATATTAACATATACCTCCGAGTCATTAATATAAGAACAACCAGCATAAGAGGCCGAGGGTTTGTGGCGCCTGAGCGCGAAACGACAGAAGGAGGGCTCGATTTGTCGAGAGACCCTCTCACAAATACAAATAGAATACTCAGACTCATATGACCACCTTCGTAAACTGACAACCGAGCAACAGAGCTACTAGAGAAAACGACAACCGAAACGACTAACGCCCGAAAGAGAGTTTCTTATCAACAGACCGCTGAAAACAAGAATTAATAACAGGGAGGAACATCACCTCCACAGAACCGGACTTTCTACCTACAGAACCTATAAGCCTACAGCACTGACAGTAAAAAAATATAGTCTACGAAATAGAGTAAAGCTACCCGTGACCGGAGCGTTGGAGCAATCAACATGACTGTAGAGTGACGCTAGCCACAGAGCCATCACAGGTGAATACCTGTCACCAAAAACCAGACAGCGTTAAAGCCCGAAAGAGAATTCATAAACAGTGGAATAAAACAAGGAATAAGTAAGGGTTCGAGAAAGGATTACCTGTGAGCGAGAGTGGAGTTCGAGATAACCAGAGAATGGCCACAACCTGTTGACAGTGGCAGTAAGGTGTTAGCAACGAAACCATAGAAAACTCAGGTCGTATATCATGGAGAGGAGCCTTACCTTGTAGCCAGGAGAAGCGTTGGAGTGTGGAGCGAACCTGCCATTAGAAACAAAAACCAGTCAATCACCTTAAAGTTGCAGACAGCGTGAGCGCGAATCCAAAACACCACAAGCTGTGCCTACAACTTAATATCAACATCGTTTAAAAGAAAGAGTAACGTTACAGGCCTTGAAGGCACATACCCACAACCGCAGAGAACCAATAAGTCACAGTTAAGTCGCCATTGAACAACAGGAACAGAAACTCGAGGGTTTCTACAGTTGCAGAGGGAGTCTCCCAAGCCAGAGGCAGCGTAAGAATGGGAAGGTAAGCGCGGGTAACGTGAACAAAAGGCGGAGCAACCGGCAGGTGTGGGGCTACAACCGGAAGTCCCGGGATAAACCCTAAACCCAGACCTCGAGGCATCGTACCAGGTAATAAAGGCAACATTAAAGTTCATTCCGGACGCGGCCATATCAGGACAGGTGTAAGAAACGGCGGGAGCCACCACTTCCCCTTATCATTGATTACTTCTGCTTCTCACCCCAGCCATTTTCAACCACTTTCATGGCCCGCAGTGAAGATTGTCTGCATTGTGCAGACTTGCAAGCAGAATTAGAAGAAGTCAAGGCTCAGCAGTGCATCCTGGAGAATCAGTAGAGGATCTTGGAGACGAGACTTGAAGATCAGAACCGCATATTGAACGAGAAATATAGAGCTGAAATAGACCTCTTTCTACACAGGGTTGCCTCTCTCCATGAACAGTTCAGTCAACTATCAAATCGATGCAGCCATGCGGAAGAATCGATTTCCATCCTGCAGTATATGATGGACAAGAAAAATAATGTAGCCACCAATTCTTCAAGTGCCAAACAGGATGGAGTGGATCAACAACCGGAGGAATCCACCGCAAGGCAAATCAGTCATATTGTCATAGATGAATTTTTTTTCAAATGTCAATTTTGGATGTCTCAATATGTAAGAATTTATAGTAGCTCAGGTATTGTCAGAAGTAGAACTAACAAAAAAAGGATCAAGGAGAAATCTTCATTTTGTAACTCCCTTGATCCAAGCTGTCACTGACACCTAATGTACCTCAGGAGCCTGGACTCCCTTTCTTTTTTCAGCCACTAATATAGCAACTGACTTTGTTAAAAAAAAATGTACAGAGAAATAAAAAAAATTCACAAAATTTTTAATGAAGCATGCCAGTCAAAAGAAGACCGTCAAAACTTATCAACTCTATCAATTAATAGTTTATAATAGAATTCATAGAGTTAATCATTTTGTTGTTCTTTAATCATCAAAAGTCCAAAAATCCACTAGCATGCTTTTTTAGAAAGACCATATGCTTGAATTTTGAGTTTTCTAGAAACATGAAGCACTAAAAATGAGTAAAAGTATCTTTTAGTTTTGATATTTCTTTCCAAGGTAATAGTCTCATGTTGTGACATTTGTAAGTTCTTTTGACCCAATTTATAACCAGCATAGAGTCTCCAAAGAGTTGCAAATGATCCACTCCTTTCTTAGTTGTAAATATAAGGAAAAATTTTAAATATAAAAGCTTTGCATAGTTGTTTGACCTTGTTCCCAAACCCATTTTTAGAGAGAGAGAATGAGTCTCTGAAAAATGAAGTACAAATCCTCCACTATGGTCTCCTTGCAAAGCCCGGTCAAATAATGCCCAAGGATGTGCTCTATCAATGAATATCGGATTGAGAGTTATATTATTATTGTCCTTTTGGCCCTTTTGGAGAAGGTCATAAATAGCTAAGACATGTGTTGTAGAAAACTCAATAGGAACGAGACAATCTTCAATGTTAACTCCATTTCTTGTAAGTCAAACTCCCCAAACTATTAAAAGGGGTAAGACTCGATGTGTTTTGTTCTCCCTCATTGACAACCATTGAAACCAAGCCTCCATTAACTGTTCACATGATTAAATACCCATATATCAGAGCTTTGTCATAACATATTGCCAAACACCTTTAAAATAGGGACATAACAAGAACAAATGATTGACGTATTCTTCATCAGGTTTGCATAAAGCATGCATTTGTTAGTAACTTGAAAACATCTCCTTGTCAAGTTGTCCCAAGATGCCATTTAGTTAGAGGCTAGTGAACAGGATATGAAAAGTGTTGATTTTGCAGGACCTTTAATTTTCCATAAAAGTTTCTACTAGTTGTCATGGATACCTTGAAATCAATCAGAAATAAGAAAGGTATATCTAGATTTTGTTGCATAAACCCCACGGGGATCATGGGACCAAATAAACTCCTCCTCCTTTTGTACTAATTTGATATGTGATGCATGTAAACTACCAATATATCAAGTCTAGAAATGATGAAGGTGCAAGGGTATGCCTAAATCATTGTTCAAGACCCAACTCTAAGTCCACACATTAGTTTTTCTTGTATCTGCAATTAGCTTAGGTAAACAAGGCCATTGGAATTAAGGAATTCAATCAATTGTTCTAGAAGTTTGTGACCATTAAGACTTCGAGTCAGAGGATCAAGACCAACCTTTAACTGTGAGCCATCACCCATTTTCTGTACGAATTCCAAATCAATCAAAGAGAAAGAGGAGAGAACAAATTTCTAGATGATAGAAACATTGCTTTTCATTTTATTGGGTAAAAAATTCAAGTCGTCTGACTACGAATGGTGTATATATTTCATATACACCACTTCCATCCAAAGAGAGTGAGTTTTTAATAAACTCCATCTAGCTTTAGATGCTAAAGATTTTGAAAACAAATGTAAGTCCTTTAAACCATAGCCTCCAAAAGCTTTAAGAATAGCTATTCTTGCCTAGCTTACCCATTGAAGAAAAGAGTGATCTTATGAACCTAGCCATAGAAATTTACCATGAAGTTTCTTTATCTTATTTAAAATATCATTTTGACTGATTTGATAAGAACCAGTCTTCCAGCTCTAGAAAGCCATCTTAAGCTCCAATGTTTAATACTTTTCTTAATTTTTGCTATTAATTAAACCTAATCTGTAGCTTTATCTCTGTTAGGGTTTAACCTAAATCTAAAATATTTCAATCCCACATCAATCTCAGCTACAACAAAGGGACAAGTACCTTGATAAAAAAAAGCCAAATCTTCGACATTAAACCCACAAATAGATAGAGTTAATATTCATACTTGTAGCAGTTTCAAAAAGAGCAAGAGAATTTTTTATGGTTGTATTATCTCTGCTTATACGATCGCAAAAGATAAGGATTTCGTCTAGAAATAGTAAATGTGAGATGTAGAGCCCAACAACTATACAATATCTCCCCCTTTTAACCTTCCTAAAAATTGAACTTAACCCTTCAACAACCCATAAAAATAGCAGAGGCAATAATGAACCTCATTATTGAATACCTCTTTAAACATGAAAAAAATTAAGGTTAATCCATTAATATGTATAATGAAAAAAATAGAAATTATGCAACTCATAATCTAGTCAAAAATAAAAAGACTAAACCCCAAATGTGTAAGAAATAAATAAATATAGTTCAACTTACCCGATCATGTGCTTTTGAAAGCTCAATCTTCATAATTGCAACTTTGATATTCCTTAATTTTAGACAATGTAGTCCTTCCTTGGCTATTACAATAGTTTCATGGATCTCACACGCTTCAAGGAAACAAAACTACTCTTTTCATATCGCTTAAGATAAGATTGGCTTGAAACGAAAGGCTATGATGTTAGCAATGACCTTATATAAATAATTTCACAAAGATATGGGCCTTAATATATTTTATACAATAAATTTAATTCTATAATTTATTAATAATAATGAATAATTAATTATTTTGATAATAATATGTTTATTAATAATAATATATTTATTTTGAAATGTAAATATTAATAACCATTAATGAGATGGTAATGGATTAATTTCTATGAAATATTTTAATAATAGTTAAAAATAAAATTTTGAGATTATTTCAGGATAATTATGTTTCTTGTGTTCTTCCATTTAATTAAAAAATTGTCATGTTTGCAAATGTTAGATTTAATTTGGTTTTTATTTATGGTATTAATGTTTTATTGTTAGTCATTGTCCAAGTAATATTCTAGCAATTAATTTGATTATTGACCATTATTAGTTTGTTAGATTTAATTTGGTTTTTATTTATGGTATTAATGTTTTATTGTTAGTCACTGTCTAAAAAGGACTCTAGTATTTAATTTGCTTGTTAGCCACTATTAGTTTTGCATTGACCATTACAAGTTATAATGTTTAACTTTATAAATAACTAATTTATTTTTTATTTTTATTTTTTCAATTAAAGAATAACTTGTTAGCATTTCATTGAATTAAAAATTTGTATGTTTTATTTTAGAGTTCTTGTCCCATGTCGCACATGAAATTTTCTCCACTATAACTCACTAGTTTTGACAGGAATCCCCAATTTTCACGGGAACTTGTAATCTAATTATCAAATTAATAAAAACTTAATACATATATGAGCATATATTATTTACTTGAAAGTTACAGTCTTCTCAAATTTTGAAATAAGAAGTCGTTATTTATATATTATTAACTTGACAGTGATAGTTTTCTCAAATTTTGAAACAAGAATTTGTTATTTATATATTATTCACTTGACAGTTATAGTCTTCTCAAATTTTAAAACAAGAAGTCATTATTTCTTTAAAGTAACTAAAGTCTATTTCTTTCATGTCAATCATGAATCCAAAGGCGTTCATCAATGCTCTAAGTTATCAAATCACATGGAGATGATGAAATTTCCATTAAGCACTAGTTTGAGTTCAAATACCAATGCTGGTTACCAACTTATTAAGAGAACAGAACCATGAATTTGTTAAATACTTAAAAAACTACCAACATTCTTTTTATTGGTAATACTTTTTTAATGTAAAAATATATATTTATTTTTAATAAAACAAAATGAGAAAGTTTATGGCTGATTTTATTTTATTTTATTTTATTTATTATTAGGAGTAAATAACTCAAGAGTGTAAGAGGTGCACACACCACTTTAAGTACAATTATGAAGTTCAAAGCATACGGGAGGGACGCCATTACCTGTGCACCCTCTCGTCCACAGTGGCTGTTGACGTGGAGACACCATCTCTATCATACGACAGATGTTGACTGGGTTTGGCCACCTGTTGCGATATTTGGGTGCATTAAATAGACTAGAGTTTCCACCATCTAAGGTTTCAGTTAGTGTGTTTTGTGGCATGTCTTCGTTGCCCTATGTTATTTCGTTTAGGTTTGGTGTGTGGGAAGTGTGCTCCGCTGGTGATGGCTCCTCTCGGCTCCAATACTAGTTCACCTTGTCTACCATTCTAGTGTTGTTCACTGGGAAATGTTGTTTGTAGTGGTTTGTTTCTTATTTAGGGTTTAGGGTGTGGTTTCTTTATTGTTCCCAGGAATGTTGTTTGTAGTGGTTCATTTCTCATTTAGGGTTTAGGATGTGATTTCTTTACCTATTTTGAGGGGGGATTTAACATTGTTGTTGTTGTTGTTTGTTCTGCACTGTCAGGGGTTTACAAATACCTTTTTTTTTCGTTTCATCCTCACAACTTGTTCTTTGTGAAGCAGCCAATGGGAGATTATATCAAGTTCGGTCGTCGACATGCAGGTTTCGAGGTACATGAAGCTAAATCTCGAAATTCATGGGTTTTTTTTCGAATTTGTTGCAATTTTTTTTAGGTTTTTCACCAAATGTTAATTTTTTCCTTTGTTTGCAGGTTTGTGTTCCAGGTAATTTGTATGGTTGTCACAAAAGATGTATGGTGATGTCTGGGGGGAGCATTTGGACATGGTGGTGGCTTCTGCAATTCCCCTGTAGGATTCTAAATCCTACCAACCACTGTGTTTTTCAACATTTAAATTTATAGTTGGGAATTTGGGAATTTAGCTCTTGTTGCACTATTGTGCTTTTCAACACTTGAATTTGTTGATGGGAATTTAGCTCTTGTTGCATGGTTTATGGTATTAGGTCTATGGTTGTTCATTCATGGGTTTAACTCAATTTGTTGTTAGGAATTTAGCTCTTGTTACATGGTTTATGGTAGCAGGTTTATGGTTATTCATTCGTGGGTTTAGCTTAATTTTTTCTTGGGAATTTAGCTCCTGTTGCATGGTTTATGGTAGCATGTTTATGGTTATTCATTCACGGGTTTAGCTCTTTTTGATTCCATGCCTATATTTATATGTAGTGTTGCTTGTAGGGTTGAAAACGTGTTTATGCTTGCCTCTATTGCGTGCCACTGCTTCTGAGAAGAGTTTCCTACACTTTCTTTCTCTGTTACGATTTATTTTTCTTGTAGTGTTTATTTTAATGTTTCTTATATAGTGTTGCTTGTAGTGTTACTTGTAGGGTTCAAAACGCTTTGTTGCTTGCCTCTACTTTTGAGAAGCATTTCTTACACTTTCTTCCTTTATTACGATTTTTTTTTTCTTGTAGTGTTGCTCGTTGTGTCATTTTTTATAGAAGGACATAAAAAAACTCAGTGATGCCAAGAGAATTATCCCTATCAAATACATGGTTTAAGTCACCAACTTGGTGCATGTCAGAAAAAAGAATGGTGGTACCTTACAAATATTTTCCTTCTCTTTTGTGAGGCTGGATATTATTACATTTTTATGAAATGCATGATTGAAATGTGATTTCAGTAACATATTTAGTAGCAAGTAGAAGGATGTTATGCTTTATAGTTATGCTCACCATGGTATAATAGATGAAACTTTCTAAACGTTTCATGAAATTCCTTAGTGAAATGTGGTCTCAGTAACATATGTAGTGGCGAGTAGAAGGACTGCAATTTATGTATTGTTTGGAATAAAGTCTACAATAATATGTAGAGATTTCACATTCGAATTTCTTAGAGAGATACTTTAAATGCAGTGACTACATTAATCTGTGAGATTCATTTTCTGATTCCTTCTTCTATAACAAAAGGAAATAGTCTGCTTATTAAGAAAGGATCCATAAACACACAAATACAACTTCAAATTAATAACTTCAGGAATGTGTTTTAGTCAAGGATTAATAACTTCATACATGTGTTTTTAGTCAAGGACATTATATAGCTGTTGCATGATATTCCCCATTCAAGATAATAGCAAACATGAATGTATAGTTAAAATATACAGATGCTTTACCTATTTCTTCCTCTGTTACGATTTCTGCTTTCCTCTACTTCTGAGAAGCATTTCCCGCACGTTATTATTGAATACAAATGTAATATTGTTCATAAAATAAGCTCAAGGGGTTAGCTTATTCAGTTATTTCCAATGTTGTTTCATACTTGGCTTGTCTATATCCATAGGTGTTTTGTTTGAATCTCCTTGGGTTATGTATACCAGTTTACATAGACAGGAAATGTCGTGAACAAACGTGTGGAAGCATCCTTTGGATTTTTCCACTAGATTTTCCATAGAAGAAATATTTTTCATAAAACGTTATCCAACCAACAATTTTGTTTGCAATACTTTTATTCCTTTTTCTCCCATACATTTTTAGTACCTTAAAATTATTTTCCTTCTCTTTTATGAGGCTAGATATTATTGTGTTTTTTTTATGAAATGCCTTATTGAAATGTGGTTTCATTAACATATGCAGAAGCCAATAGAAGGATGCTATGCTTTATGGTTATGCTCACCATGGTAGAACATATGAAACTCACCAAAATTTTGATGAAATGGATTAGTGAAATTTGTTCTCAGTAATTTATGAAGTGGCCAGTAGAAGGATTGCAATTTATGTATTGTTTGGAATAGACTCTGTGATAATATGCAGAGATTTCACACTTAAACTTCTTAGAGAGATACTTTACATACAGTGATTGCATTAATCTGTGAGATTCATTTTCTGATTCCTTCTTCTATAACAAAAGGAAATAATGTGCTTATTAAGAAAGGAGCCATAAACACACTAATTCAACTTCCAATTAATAACTTCAAGCATGTGTTTTTAGTCAAGGACATTCTCGAGCTATTGCATGATATTCCCCATACAAGATAATATCAAACATGAATGTACAGTTAAAAGATGTAATTTCTTTACATGTTTCTTCCTCTGTTATGAGTTTTTCTTGCATCTACTTTTGAGAAGCATTTCCTGCAAGTTATTATTGAATACAAAAGTAATAGTGATCATAAAATAAGCTGAAGGGGTTAGATCATTCGGTTATTATCAATGTTGATGCATATTTGGCTAGTCTATATCCATATGTGTTTTTTTTAATTCTCCTTAGGTTATGTATAGAAGTTTACATTGACGAGAAATGCCATCAACAAATGTGTGGAATCATCCTTTGAAATTTTCCAATAGGTTTTTCACTCGTCGAATCTCCTTTGGATGCTTGTTGATTTCATTATTCGCTCACTTGTCATTTGATTATTCTCTTGACAAGTTGATGTTTTATTTGGCTTTTTAATGCTTCACCGCACATGAACTCGATTTGTCTTCTAAGTTAATTTGCAGTAAATGAGGTTTCATATAAGATGTGAGGTTAGGTACTTTTAATGTTCATTGCTTTATGGAATTTTCATATTAAAACAAGTGACTTGTTCAAGATTTCATTATTTACTCGTTTGTCATAATATTTACAACTCAGTTGATGCTTGTTGATGTTTTATCATTTAATTAAAAACGAAGTTGATGCTTGTTGATTTCATTATTCACTCATTTGTAATTTAATTATTCTCTTGCCAAGTTGATGTTTTATTTGGCTTTTTGATGCTTCACCACACCTGAACTCTGTTTGTCTTCTAAGTTAACTTAGAGTAAATGAGGTTTCATATGTGGTGTTAGGTTTTAGGTACTTTTACTATTCAATATTTTATAGAATTTTCATATTAAAATAAGTGACTTGTTCAAGATTCCATTATTCACTCATTTGTCATAATATTTACAACTCAGTTATAAATGTGTTGTAAATAACTTGGTGTGTAGATACATAACAAAAATTCCCATTTTCATTCTCAAGTAAGATTTCTACATTATAGTAGACTATATATGTTCTTTCTAAAATGGATTTTGGTTACAATGCCACAAACAATATGAAATAAAACAACCTAGGTTGTATTCCAAAAAAAATTTGTGATAAGAAAAAGAGACAATCTATCCAAAATCCACATCATAATGTGGTTACAACCAAAAACATATGACACCCCTATTCTTTATGGCATTGAGAATCTTGAGTGCCAAAACTCCCTAAGTTACCTACTTGAGCCAAGTAGGTTGGCCTACCTAAAAAGGGTTTATTAGGAAATGGTTGATCGCTTCCATATGATTAGGTCCAAATTGCACCTTCCAACCATGGAGGGATTGAGTACCCATGCCTCACATTTTCACTACTAACCCTGCATTAAGTGGAGGTGTGTGATGAGCATACATAGAATTGACACCTCCTCTAGTAGGAATAAGGAAAGTGGGTAAATCCCCATTTTGATAATGAGACACTTCAATGTTTATGAGGTCTTGGAATAATGGTGTATTATTTGCAATATTGTCCAATGTGTTTGACATAATCTTGGTTTCATCAACTATGCTTGCATCATTGTCAACCATATCGGTCATCCCTTGTTTCTTTTCAAGTATTTGTTTAGCCTTTCTTGATTCCTTTTTCTATCTTTCCATTTGTTTTTGTTGGTCCTTCTCTTGTCTTTCTTTCTTTCTTTCAAGCCTTTCATCTGCTCGACATTGTGCTACAACAATCCTTGTTGCCACCTTCTCCTTGGCTAGATCCTTCTTTTCCTAATTTAATTCCTGAATTTCAAATTTATTTTCTTCAGACTTAGGTAATAGGTTTATATAGTCTTTTGAGGTGAGTAACTGTGAACTTCAGCCCAAAATAAGACTACCCAGTGTTCCTTTATTTATTTTCATTGACACTTTCACTACTGGTAGCTTTAGGAACTGACCAAGTAACTATTCCACCCCTCCCACCTGCATGTCATTGCTTGGTACTTCCCTTTTAGTATTTGAGACAATTGATTGAACCATATTTTTATATTCATTTGATGACTCATTATGTGCTTCATCTTCTTCCATTGATCTATTGTCCACAAAAAAATGAATAATTTCATTGTTCAATTATGCTGGTTGTGAAGGCATGTTCATGCTTTGTTCATTGGTTCTTGAGACATTATGTTCGTCCAAATTAATCATGGCTTCTACCAGCCATGACTATGGGGTTACTTGGCTTGGCAATGTCAATTGGTCATTGTTTCTTCCTAGTGCAATATCGATGATGTCATTTTCAAATACATCTTCATTGTCAATTTCATGTTCAACAATGTCATTAACAATATCTGCAACAACAGTTTCATGTGCTTGAGTTGGTAGAATGACCTCCATGTTACTGTGAATTTGTTCATGATTATACTGTGTTTCACATAGATGTTCATCACCATCACCATATAAGTGTCCTTGAGAGAGGGAATTCATATTACCAACTACAACCACATCATCTTGTTCATCTACTTCTTCTTGAACTTCAACACTTGTTTCGACATGCCCTTCTTCCTGACCCACCACATGAAATGCTT
Source organism: Pinus taeda (assembly GCA_000404065.3). Taxonomy (NCBI): domain Eukaryota; kingdom Viridiplantae; phylum Streptophyta; class Pinopsida; order Pinales; family Pinaceae; genus Pinus; species Pinus taeda. Next base: position 26,553 of record APFE031006641.1, read on the forward strand.
GGCTACAACCAGTATCGTGGATAAGAGCAACATAATTCAGTGGCCAAATTATTGTTCTCCTAAAGCCATCCTTGATATTTGATGGTGTTAGAGCCCTTCTAAACACTTTACTTGCAAGTTGTGCTAGCTTGAACCTTTTCACCTCTACCCCTAGATTCTTTGCCATCCATGCAGCACACTTTGACTTGAAATATTTCTTGAAAGGGCCAAACACACTAACACCAAGGGGTTTCAATCTATGAGTGGTATGAGTGGGAAATGTTGACAGGTCGATGCCTAAACTATTTGCTTCCTCAATTGTTTGTACAACAATGTGACTTCAATGGCCATCTAATATCAATAGGTGTATGTTATTAGGTGAGACACCACCTAGTACAGATGAAGCAAAGTGACAAAGCCAATTAAAAAAAAAAGCTTTAGTCATCCATGCATGGGGATGTGGAAGTTGGAACCATGCATGCACCTGGTTCACAATTTTGTACATAGGTTTTTAGTTAATTTTTACCTTTGAATAGATAAAATCATGGCATTGAAGTACCAATTGCATTGACACAACATAGAATAGTTATCCACTTCATTTTCCTAGGAAAAGTATTTGGCATGTTTCTGCTCCCTCTCTTGGAAATTACCCACATACCACAATTCATTCCTACTTGTAGACTTGTTTCATCACAGTTCCATATATGGTATGTACCATAAGAGTGTTTATTGTAAGTACTAGAAAGAGTGTCATAGAACTTACATACAAGACCAGAAATCATGCAAGAAATAGGCCTAATGGTTAGATTTGAAGCCCACCCCTATGAAAGTCATGCCATTGCTGTCAAAAGGATCTTCAATATATGAAAAGCGCAGTAGACTATGGGTTGTGATATGCTAGGACGAGAGAGTTCAAATTAAAGGTCTATATTGATTCTGATTGGGAATTCAATATTAATGATAAGAATAGCACCTCTGGTGCAACATTATTTTTGGGAAACAACACTCCATTTATTTATCAAATGCTGAAGTAGATTCTATTGTAGTTTCCACTTATTTCTCATAGATTCTCTAGATGAAGTAGACCTTGAAGGAAATTAAGGTAGAGTTTTCTGATCCAATTCCAATCATGTGTGATAACATTAGTGCTATCAACGTCTTTAAGAATCCTATCATGCACTCAAATACCAAGCATGTTCCTATCAAGTTTCACTTATTAAGAGAACATGTTACTACTAGTGTTGTTCGTCTTGAGTATGTGACTACTAAAGAACAACTTGCAGACATATTTACTAGTCCACTTGCAAGAGAACCCTTTATGTATCTTCGACAGTAGATGGGAGTTATGAATCCTCCTTCCAAATGACTCAATTTCAATTAGTATTGGAAACTACTAAACTTAAAGGATCATAGTAGACTATAGTGTTTCAGGGGGAGACTTTAGAAGGATCACTTCCCATTGATGATAAAGGGGGAGAAGATTAGTAATGCCAAGGAGAAGAACAATGATGGTTGGTTTCATGGGGAGATTAGTTTGTTTCCATAAACACCAAAGGGGGAGATTGTTGAGAATTTGGAATTGTCTAAATGGTTGGTGGCACTTGGTATGTTGGAATTGATGTCAACCAGAATAGCATTCAGGTCAGAGGAAACATATGTTGGTTGTGAAGAGCATGTTATTCAGGGGGAATCCCATGGTTGCTGCAATGATCTGTAGAGAACCATCATAGTAGAAGGATTAGTTGAGAAGCTGTAAAGTTATGGATATAATGGTTGGAGAGTCCCAGAATTTGGAGGAATTATGCCTCAAGAGATCATCGTAGTTTCTCTTGAAAGTGGCATAGTTGAAAGTGTCATGGAATAGCTTTCCAATAGTATGTTGAAGTCTAGAAAATTCCTTTTGGATCAGTAGTTATTTCCAGTTGATGTTTGTAGAAAGAAATTCCCTTTCACTCAAGATTTAGGTAGATTTTGAACTAATATTAGGACTTAGGTGATTCGGGCCTAGTCGTAGGTCGAGCTACACAAAAAAGTTTGTCAGGAAAACAAAGTCTCGACCCTGACCTCCGAAGTTATGAAGAACCAACTACCTAGTCATAGGTTGGGTCATGCAACAAAATTTAGTAGGAGAACAAAGTCGCGGCCCTCGGTCCCTAAGCTATGTGGGACCCAGTACAGGCAAACAATTGGCAGTGTGATTGGCTCACAGTGATGTGTTGGAAAAAACATGGAAGATGACATCAACATGACGTGGAAATATAAAGGACATGTGGCCGACATTTTGTGTTGTGTGTGGAGCATGATTGTTCAGAGGTCTTTGTTTCAGCTGGATGTATACCCCAGGAAGTTTTGTACACCCGTCCACGCGGGGGTCTGGGGGTGCCAATCCCCCCCGGCTGGGGGGTCCGGGGGCTCGGGGGCAGCGCCCCCGAAGCTAAAAACAGATGTGAATTTGTCTTGTAAAAATATAGTAATTTCTAGTCAATCTGAGCCGTTCATTAGGCAGATGATCTGACGGTAGAACTTATGTTTAGTTTAGGGTTTTTTGCCCTAGAAGGCAACCCCTCTCTTTGTATGAGGGCATTGTATTTGAGGCAGATATAGATGTGTATTCTGTGTGAGCGAGAAACAGAGAGGTGAGACTGTGAGAGAAAACAGAGGATATTACAGCGGCTTTGCTGTAAGTTGTGTCTCTTCATTTTGCTGGATAATAGAAAGGAAGGACTGGCTGTTCGAGGTGGACGTAGCCCAAACTGGGTGAACCACGTATATCTGTGTCTCTCTTGTTTTGTGCGTTTTCTGTGTTTATATTTCTGCAATATTTTATGTGTTCCATTTCTCCGTAATATATAATTTTCTAACACCACCCACATCAAAGATTACAACTTTGGGGACTCTTATGCACATGGGGCCATTCTCCCATGATGCATACAGAGAGGCATATTTAGAGGATGAGGACTTGAAGGAGGTGTATCAACAGTTGCAGAGTTAGAGTCATGTGCACAATGGCGACAAAATCATTCACTACCATCTCCAAGACAAGTTACTCTACATGTTGGATAAGCTATGCGTTCCTAAAGGCGAGTGATTGCAGCTAATTAGAAAGGCTCACACCTCCAAGGTTACAGGGCTCTTTCGTTTAGGGAATATCATAGCTAACTTGCAGAGGTATGCATATTGGCCCAAGATGCAAAACAATGTAGCTAGGTTCATAAGCGGATGCATGATTCGTTGTACTAGCAAGCCTAGTAACATGAAACAAGGTCTATATCATTACTTAGCTATACCTACTCATCCTTGGGAAAAAATTTCCATGGACTTTGTGGGAGGTTTATTGACAACCAAGAAGGGACATGCTTTATTGTTTGTGATAGTTGATAGGTTCGACAAGATGTGTGTTCTAATGCCCTATAAAAATGCCATAAGTGGTAAATAAGAAGAAAGCTTGTTCTTTGCACAAGTCTAGGTGCACTTTGGGATACCAAGGAGCATTGTTTCAAATAGGGATACAATATTTATTAGTGCATTCTGGACTACATTGTGGAAGAAGATGGACAGAAAGTTGAATAGATCTACAACATTCTGTCCACAGACATAGGTAGTCAACAATACTTTGCTACAACTTCTGAGGGGATACAACCAGAAGCATCTAAAGACCTGAGATGAAAATATGGTATATATACAACATTCTTACAATAGAGCAGTCCACACTTCTACAAGAAAGTCCCCATTTGAAACTTGTTTTGGATATTTTCCATATTCACCTTTGGATATTGCATATGGGCAGCAATGAGGAGTGAGGGAAGATATTACAGGAGATTATTTGAGGGTAGAAAAATTTATAGAGAAAATCAGGCATATCCATTTATAGGTACAAGAAACACTACAAAAGTTGTAGGAGAAGTATAAGGCCATGAATGATCAACACGGAACGGATAATTCATTCAAGGTGGGAGATAGAGTATGGTTACAGTTGAAAAAGGAGAGGCTACAAGTGCCTAGAAAGAAAATCAAGGCTTTGAGGCATGGTCCCTTTGAGATACTGGGAAAGGTGGGTGGTAATTCCTATTGACTATATTTACCACCATATATGCACATTTACTTAGTTGTCAATGTAGAGAATTTGAAACTCTATGAGCCTTCCATGCTAGGTCAGGAAGTGGAACAAGTCCTATCTTCTGTGGAGGATTTGACACCATAAGCTCAGGCAGAGTTGACATAAGATACATTTTTGCATAAGAGATCTAAAACTACAAGACAAAGGTAGAATGAACTTTGGCAGATTATATTGAAGGGAAACTTCGAAGCAAATGTAAATAGTACACCAAAGAGAAGGTGAAGGAAAAATTTCCTCACCTCATTCAGTAAAATATTTTGGGGACACAAATACTCCCAAAATGAGGAGGTGTGATACATATTAGATCATTATATTTTTTTTCATGCATCTCGATGCATTTAGAGTAGAAAAAAGTGGAGGAATCAAATCACGAGACCGTTTTTACCGGTGGAACCAGTTTGGTAAAACAAGGTCTGAAACCTTCAGGGAGCGTTTTGAGGAATCGAATGATTTTTTTTGGTGGTAAAATTTTGAAAATTTAGTGTATCACTATTTCATATTGTTCTACACACATATATGTTTCCAACAATGCAAGAAGTGCATAAATCGGGGTCCATATTCAAAAGTTATGCCACTTAGAAATTGATCTTCCTATTTTCACACCTATAGTTTGGGAGGAAGCCGCGTCAGCCCCCATTATTCATGGAAAATGGGATAGCCACATGTTTATGATGTAAGAGACTCTATAAGAGTCTATATTGTAACTCTATCTAAGAGTTGATGTAGTCAAAATTAACCACTAGCAAGCTATTATGCTGTGTTATAATCGAGACACTAGGAGGAAGATGCATTCCATTCTTTCAAGAGAATTTTGTTCCATAGCTTAGAAAATATAGCTAGGAGAGATAGGAGGTAGAGCACACTAAGAGGATATATTCACTATAGTAGCCCATGGGCCATAAGAATTATTTCTTTGTACCTGCATCCTTATTTTCTAGATAGAGAAAGAGAGCGAAGCGACCTCACCTTCTAGTTGGGATTTTCCCCCAAAAGAGTTTCCCAAAGAGAATATATTGTGTCTTATGTGTGTGTGTGTGAGATTATTTTTTCATTCTCTACTTTTTTGCATAATTTCCATTCACGTTCATGCACTAATTATAGTTAAATCTACAAATCTATAATTTTAAATAAAAATGTAATAGTGTAAAATTGCAGTAAACTAATATATTATTATCAGATAGGTTGTGATGAACTGTTTAGTGAAATATCCACAGTTTTTTATGAATCATTAATAGTGCATGCATGAAAATGAAATTTATTCATAAAATAGAGAACATTAAAATAAAATCACACACACATAAGACACATGATATGCTCTTGGAAACCCTTTCGAGAGAAAACCTAATTGGAAGTTGAGGCCGCTTCGCTCTCTTTCTCTGTCTCGAAATATGGATGCAAGTACAAAGAAGTATGGCCTATGGCCTATGGGGTGTTACATTGCACAAATCCTCTTTGTTTTCTCTACCTCCTATCCCTCTTGGCTATTGTTTCTTAGTTATGGAACAAATTCACTCGAAAGAATTGAATACCTTTTTTTCCTAGTGGCCTAGTTATAACACAAACTGATATCCTATTAGTGGTTAAGTATGAATACCTCAACTCTTAAAAAATTTACAATATAGAATCTTCCAGAGTCTTTTACATCATAATCATGTGGCTACCCCTTTTTCTTGAATAATGGGGCTAACATGACATCCTCCCAAATTATGGGTGGGAAAATAGGAGGGTCAACATTTGAGTGGCATAACTTTCACATATAGACTCCGATTGACACAATTATTATGTTCTTGGAAATGTATATGTGTGTATAATAGGATGAAAAGGTGCTACATTAAATCAACCAAGTTTTACCCCCAGAAAATTTCATTTGATTCCTCAAAACGCTCCTGGAAGGTTTCTAACCTTGTTTTTCCAAATTGAGTCACACCGGTAAAAATGGTCTGATGACCTAATTCCTCCACTTTTTACACTTTGAATGCTTAAGTATGGAATAAAAACAACACAATGATCCATATAGATCATACCTAACCATGTTTTGAGGCTTTTGGTCCCAAAAATCTTCTACTGAATGAGATGAAGAAATTTTTCCTCCACCTTCTCTGTTGTATACCATTTAGCTTTGCATAGAAGTTGTCCTTTCAACCCAACCTACTAAAGGTCATGTTGCCCCTGTATTATAGTTTTATACCTCTTATGAAAAACTATATATTTTGTCATCTCTTCTTGAGTATCTGGTTCCAAATCCTGCATAGAAGGTAGGACCTATTCCTCTTCCTGATCTAGCATGGAAATCTCATAGAGTTTCAAATTCTCTACATTCACAACCAAGTAAATGCACATATATGGTGGTAAACTAAGTTGATAGGAATTATCAACCACCTTTTCTAGTATCTTAATGAGACCATACCTCAGATCCTTGATTTTCATACCAAGCCCCTGCAACCTCTCCTTGTTCAACTATAACCATACTCTGTCTCCCACCTTGAACAGTTTCTCTATTCAACGTTGATCATGCCTGGCCTTATACTTCTCCTATGACTTCGATAGTGTCTCTTGTAGATATAAATGGATCTGCCTGATATTCTCTATAATTTTTTTTAGCCCTCAAGGAATCTCCTGCAATATTTTCGCTCACTCCTCGCTGCCCATATGCAATGTCCAAAGGCGAATGCATCAAATATCCAAAACAATTTTCAAATGGGGATTTTCCTAAAGAAGTGTGGACTACTCCATTGTAATAATATTGTACATGTACCAAATTTTCATCCCAGGTATTCAGATGCTTCTGGTTGTATCCCCTCAGAAGCTACACCAAAGTCCCGTTGACTACTTTTGTCTATCCATCTTTCTATTGATGGAATGTTGTAGACCTCACTTCATGTCCATATTCTCCCACAATTTAGTCCAAAATGTACTGAGAAATATTGTATCCATGTCTGAAACAATCCTCCTTGGTATCCAAAAGTGCACCCAACCTTGTCTAAATATAAAAATTGTTGCTTCTTGTCCACTGATGGTCTTTTTATAGGGAATCATAACACACATCTTGCTGAACCTTTCAACTACCACGAACATGTAGTCATGTCCCTTCCTAGCTGTTTGTAAATATCCCTATGGAAATGCTTTTGCAAGGATGAGAAGGTACATGTAAGGGATGATATAGACAGTGTTTTCTATTGCTAGGCTTCCTGGTACAAAAAAGCATACATCCCCTTATGAACATAGGTAATTGATCTTTCATCTTGGGCCAATACACATACCTCTACCAGTTTGCCACATTCTTCCCTACACCAAATTTCCTTGCTACCTTGGAGGTGTGATCTTCTCTAATCAACTACAATCAATTACCTTTAGGAACACATAGCTTATCTAGCTTGTAGATTAACTCATCTTGGAGATGGTAGTCAATGATGCTATTGCCATCATGCACATGAATATGTAACTGTTAAAACACCTCCTTGAAGTCCTCATCATATGAATATTCTTATCTGTATGCATCAGGGATGAATGGCTCCATGTAACACCCCTCTCACATATCTACCCAAGTAACCAGCCAACTGGGGTAAACATGTGACGAGAGGCTACTATGATTAGATTCGACCTCCTAGTGACCTTAAGGGAGTGGAGTCAACAGAACAAATCAACCAACCTATTCACAATAGCAATAGAACCCTTAGGAGACATGTCAGCCACTGAGACATCGTGTCCCTAGGTCCCAATGATGTTTTAGACATCTTAAGCTTCAGTTAGTTCATTCTACAGGCATGATAGCGTCTAGAAACCCAAAGTCACTCTCACAGGCTTGCCTGCTAGCATCCAGATACCTAATTATCCAATGTTATGCTAGTGTCCTTGGGATTTGAGTGACTTTTTTAGGCCCAGAGCCCAGGTCACTACCTAAAATGGAATGATAAATTATGAGTAGTAAAATAATAGGGAAACAATGATGCAAGAGAAATAAGTTAAACAATACCTTAATAAGATCCCTACTAGCCATGACAGGCATTTCGTCAAACATGTCACAAGAATGTAATCTACAAGTGTAACCAACAAAATTAAACATAGGGATCTTGTACTTATCTGAGAACTGCTAAGAACCATTGTTCCCTCATTCCATTTATTGCATTACCATATATTAAGCCATAAATACATTATCCATTCATTTACAAGAAAAAACATGGTGAGAACCATACATAGATGCTGTCATAAAACACACATATAACCAACGTAATAACAATGTAAATACTAATAAAAGTACAACCATATAAACCCCAAATAATCCATCAAAATTCTCATAGAAATACAAGGATAAATAACCTTTCATTAATGATTCAAAAACCAAACCTGGGATGAGACTTCCATGTTCCAACTGACCATAGAATGGCTAAGCCAATTCTCTCTTCAACCATTCACCCCCGTGCCATATTCCAAGCATGAATGTGGGACTCAAACCAAAAGAACTAACTAGGGTATACCGAGGCTAAATCACCTCACCCTCATCAATAGAAACTAGGATTTACCATAATCCATCCTGAATCACTAGGCCAACACAATGAACACATCATAATAGGATTCACCATGATCTCCACCCAATCACTAGGCCAAACAAGCATGGATGCCACTGGATTTCTCCACCTACATCGTGAGGAATTTTCCTATCTCCTAGTCTCTTAGGTTTTACTGCAATCCAAACCCATATCACTAGGTCCTAAACTGAGACCCAATATCCAAGCTTGACCTCATATCCTAAACTCAGGATTACTCGGCCCAATGGAGAGAAAACCACCTCCTAGCTTTACCGTATATCTTTCCATTCACTAGAAAAGGATCCTAGCCCCATCGAGGCAACACAATACTGAATTTAACGCAACCCACAATATTTCTCAGGGGTCACTAAGTCAGTGGCTTTACCATGATCCACAGAATGATTCGGGGACCACTATGCCATGTGCTTTATCATTCAGAGATCCACCCCACTCAGCGTCATGAGAACCCCATCACACCATGGTTATCTAGAAATGGCAAGATTAGGCTGAAAACACAGTTACACCTGGAAAATCCAATGCCACAACATAAAAAGGACCACATGCAATGCCATGCATGCCAAATCTATCAAGGAAAATACACATGCAAATTGATACTTGCAATGAATATTGTTGTAGCTGCTTGATCATACATTTCCCTACTTGATCTTTGCTTCCTCTTGCCTTCTTTTCCTGCTTTACTCCAATGCCAAAATGCACCAAGAAAAATCTAAGTGTCTAGGAGTGAAAGAGAGAGCTCCAAAACTGAACTGACCAAGCTTGAGCCAAGAGCTTACACTAACTAAGAGTTTGCCAACCAATCCTCAAAAGCCTTTTTTATTAATGAGGCCTCTATTTTCTTCATTTTCCATTATTTTCCTTCAATTTCCTCCTCACTTGCAACCTATGATGTTTCACCTTACTTTTCTCCTAATTTCCTTTATTTTCATAAAGAAATGTGCCAAAAATGCCTTTTGCCTTTTAATGCCTTTGCCGTAGCCTTTGCCAATTTCCTTAGCCAAAAACACACATCCAATGATGCCCACTAGGATATATTTGTCCAACATTCAACTTGGAATATGTGTCCCTTACCTGTGGTCTTATTTTTCCTTTATTAATTTTTATTACATGAACTTTTCACCAGTGCTATTACAGAACCCTCCCCCTTGAGGAACACCATCTTTGGTCTTAAACCACACAAAGTCCTCAACATAACCACTGAAAACAAACATACTGCCCATGGAGCTTTATAACTTAGCTCGTTGTAGTATTTACAATGAATGACCTGCTCAAAAGAAAAAAATCATGACAACATGACCAAATAACAACCATACCACATGTTGTAGCTTTATAAAATACCTCATTATGATATCTACAATAATCACATATACACATATACACATATGCACGTTTGCTAAACCAACAAGTAAAAGGATACGATGCCCGTATCAATGAACAAGGGAGTCCAGAGGATCACACCTCCACCCTCAAAGTAATACCTGTTGAAAAATGTGCAACAAGAAATGTTAAATTTAGAATGTGCTAAAAATAGACCTGCTAAAAATAGCATGTCTAAAAATAGTAGTTTGGTCAGTGAGGTCATTGGCCACATTGGGTGAGAGGTGAAACTACTAAAAATAGAAAGTTCTAAAAATAGCATTCTTGGGTCCCTTCCTATTTATAGCAGTCCCTAGTCTATCTATAGGAAGTAAAATTAATTTTGGTCTTAATAGTAGTTGGAAATATTAATTAATTAATTCAGTTGAGTTAATTAGTTAAGGAAATTCGAATTTGAAGTCTTTGTGAGCATGCACATGAGTTGTCCCACTGATTGAGGAATTTATCCTAAATTTCCTCCACTGATTGAGGGAATAAGTATGAGTTCTATAATGAGAGAATTAGTTGACTTAGTTCTAACTAGTCAAGTCTAGTTAGATTATTTTAACAAGTTGTTAAAATAATAAAATTTAGTTTGTTAATGCTTGCATGCATGTGACAACTATTATTTTAGATAACTGAGAATTCACTCATGGATAACTGTTTCATGTCAGTTTTGTTAGAGACCCAGTTGAGATCAGATGTGGGACTATCAGATGCTTGATTATTTCTAGTAAGTAGTTTTTGCATGGTTGAGGAACTAGTGTCCTCAAGGATTGCGTAGTTGGACCATTGGTTAACTTGGTATGTTTGGAATTAATTGCATATGCCTTTTCTATTATTTCCTAAGAAAACTATGCAAGGAAATAGGGATTGGACCATAGGTAAAGCCTTTATATACAGGGCTTGGTTGGTTCATGAGATATCTTCATATCTTCATAGTTCATTAAGAACTGAATAGCTTGAGAGCTAATTCTTTTGTATTGTGAAGAGGATTTCCACTTGATTGATAATACATGGTTGGGTTTTTATGCTGGTGCTTTCCCCTGGATATATCTTGTGTTATGTGTGATTATTTCTCTTAATCAATTATGCATGTTTCTACTTGATGTTGCTTATGAATTCGATTATGCTTCCGCTTAATGTTTTGTAGAAGTAGAACAAGTATTATGCTTTAGGACATTGCATATATCGGTTTGTTCTATATGTGAAATTTCTACATGGTATCAGAGCACAGGTGATCAAGCAAGAACAATATATTAGCAGGAGAACTTTGAAGTTTATTATTCGAGATATAGATCTCAAGTTCTTATCACATCTATTTCATCGATGGCATTCTATGGTTTGAGGCTTGAGTATGCCCTTGATGGCAGCTCAAGCTATATAGCTTGGAAGGATCACATGGAGGCAGTTTTGGAAGATAATGGCCTTAAGGATTTCAATGATCAAGAAATTCCTAAGACTACTGACAAGACTGAGCAGGTGGAATGGAGGAAGTGTGTGGTTAGAGCTAGGAGAATTCTCTTGGAGGGAGTATGAGATCACATTGTCTCGAGCCTCCATGGGAAGGAGACTCCGCATGCAATGTGCAAAACATTGAAAGATTTATATCATAATAGCAGTGATCAAAGGAAGCTGGCACTGAAGGACAAACTTCGAAAGATCAAGTGTGAAAGGGATGAGACGATCTCTATGTATCTGACCAAGCTCATCACATGCAGGGATGAGCCTGCAAGTGTAGGGGTCGTGACATCGGATGAGGATATGGTGAGTCTAGCACTCTTTGGCCTTCCTAAGAGCTGGCATAGCTACCAGGACTCGGTGAATGGAAGGGAGAAATTGCCAGATTGGGAACGACTATGGTCAGATTTGACGCAGGAGGAGATCAGACAGAGCACCAGAGACAGTTCTTCATCCATGCATGATGAGGAGAACTATGCCTTAGCGAGTAAGGCGAAGAAGGGGAAGGAGAAGGTTTCTCTTTCCGAATCTAATTCTTCCAATGATGGGAATAAGGTTGACAAATTGAAAGCGCGATTCTTTCGCTATCATGAGGTGGGCCATTATGCTGCAAATTGTCCATGAAGGAAATCTAAGAAGGGATCCGGGGAAGGATTTCACACTCTTCGCATGCATGGTTTTATCCATGGTGGGAAGTGGTTGGTTTCTTGATAGTGGAGCTTCTTTCCACATGATCGGCGATAAGAGTTTGTTCAGTACTTTGGAGGAGAAAGATCTCCATATACTCATAGCGATGGGTAATGATGAGAAGTATAGTGTCTCAGGTGTAGGCACGGTTATTTTTCAGAGGGAGCATGGATCTCACCTTACCTTGACCAATGTCAAGTATGTACCAGGACTGAAGAGAAACTTGGTGTCGATCGTGATGTTGGAAGATAAAGGCTATGATGTAGTCTTCAGTAAGGGAAAGGTTTTCGTTAGACACATCATCACTAGACAAGTGAGGCAGATTGGTTCACGGGTTAAGAACCTGTATGCTCTTAGAGGTTCAAGATGCATGCAAAGCCTTGAGTACAAGGCAACTAATGGAGACTTGGTGGTTGAGAGGGAGGGTATATTACCTCTCAACATGCAAAGCCAGAAGAAGTCTCAGACGATTGTGGAGGAGCCACGATTGGTGCAGCAGCTTCAGGAGGTTGTGGAGTAGCCACAATAGGGGAAGCTGCGTGGAGATCGAGTAGAGACATCTAGTCATGCAGAGACCTCCAGTAGGGGGAAAATTTGAGTTAGGTGGGCTAAGGGATCACATGCAGCCATACCTCCAGCTAGGAGGTGGGGTGATATAAAGTGACCGTCCCAAGGAGGAGGGGTAGTATCCTTGAGGTACCCAACCTCTTGGATGAGACCTTGCTACAGGAGCCCTGATGTGGAGTAGCAGGAACTAATTGGTTGGGTAGAGACAGATGCTGATGGAGTGGTAGAGAGAGCAACAGTGTAGGGAATCCTAGGACAACGCATAACTAGCAGGTTGCAGCAATGCGAGAGGCACAAGTGTTTTGCACAGTGCTAGGTGGCACAAAGAGGTGTGCAATGGTGCGAGATGCATGGAGATGTTGCAGTAGCACAGATGTCAGAGAGGGAGCACTTGTTAGCAGTGGGTAGAGCTTTAGCATTAGAGTATGTTCCTAGCCCAACATAGTGGTCAGTTGGGAGTGTTTTTGTTCCAAGTGTTGTTGGAGCAAGTGGACAGGGTAGATGTGTTGCATATAGAACATTCCAGAGTTACAGGATTGGGTTCGAGAGAAAGCCTTTCTTGTTGAGAGGGAGTGTTGAAAAATGTGCAACAAGAAATGTTAAATTTAGAATGAGCTAAAAATAGGCCTGCTAAAAATAGCATGTCTAAAAATAGTAGTTTGGCCAGTGAGGTCATTGGCCACATTGGGTGAGAGGTGAAACTGTTAAAAATAGAAAGTTCTAAAAATAACATTTCTGGGTCCCTTCCTATTTATAGCAGTCCCTAGTCTATCTATAGGAAGTAAAATTAATTTTGGTCTTAACAATAGTTGGAAATATTAATTAATTAATTCAGTTGAGTTAAT
>APFE031006641.1:59289-74764 GCA_000404065.3 Pinus taeda
TTTTTTCATTGTCTTTATTCTTGTTTCTATTTTTAATTTTATGTTTTCATTATTTTTTTGAAATTTTAATGGTTTTCCGAATCATGATAAAATCTTTTACACCATTATTTCAAAATGTTAAAATTTACCCTAGAAAAAAAAAGTGGTATTCGAGCATCAACACTTTTTGTTTTGAGGGTATTTTTTGCGCAATTTTTGCACATAAAAATTTGTTTTTACCGCATTTTTTAAAAATGTCGAAAATTGACCTTAAAAAAAAACATTGTTCTAGTATCAACACTTTTCATTTTCAGGTTGTTTTTTGCACAATTTTTGCACAAAAAATTTGTTTTCAATGGCATTTTTAAAACATGTTCAAAATTGACCTTTAAAAAAACCATCATTCCAGTATACACATTTTTCGTTTTTAACACTGTTTTTCATGTTTTTTCAGGTTTTTTTGGCCAGAGTTCCCGTTTTGAGTTTATAGTTCTCGTTTCAAAGTTTACATTGTTTAATGATGGTGGGTGACCCACATGGTGATTTACTTAGTTGAATGACACCCTGTTCTAATAGCTACTGCAACTATTTCTTCACTTCACTTGCTTGTGTAACAGACTACTTGTACAACCCAATGTTGGCAATGGGGAGTCCAACAATAGCTGGATCTCATGCTCCACTTCCCTCTTAGGTCGTAACTCTTTAGGCTCTCGGAACAAATCCCTGTATGCATGTAGAAAATATTCCAATTGTTGTTTCTGCTTCTTAGTACACCCACCCAGGGATGCCTTGTCTCTTAGTAACTCCTCTACATATTGAATTTCTCTTAAAAACAATAAATCATATATCTTGCTAGAATTGATCAATTTCTTGGCTTGGTTGACACTTACGAAAAAAATTTCAACTTGCCTTTGTGCACGTTCCTAATGAATGATTTTACATCCTTGATGAGCCAATACTAGTTGGATATCCGCATGAATATTGCATCTCACATGTACATGTAGGGACTCCCAAAAATGACTCCACATATTTCAAGGGGAACCCCATCTAGATCTATTTCATCAATAAAATCAGCGCTGATAGCAAATCTAATCTTGCACTATTTTGTTATCTTCAACTTTGCATCCTTATTTACCCATCCCAGTGGATATGGGTTTGGACGATCATGAAATTCCAACCCCAACTTCTTGACCAACTCCACTGCAATGAGATTCGCCTGCGATCGTGAGTCAAATAGAACATCAATCTTTTTCTTCTTGACATGTATATTTATATGGAAGGTTTTGGTCATTTCTTTCTCTTTCTGTTGTTGAAGGATACTCATATTTACCTCCTTCTACACTGATTTACATACGATCTTCTCATGCATGTCCGAGCTTCTTTCAACTTGGTTTCTCGAACATGTTGCCATGAGATTCTTCTTCTTATTATCTTTCTTTTTGTTCTCTGGGTTCAAATCTGGATGCAAATTCCAACACTTTTCCTCTATATGGCCATCAATCTTGCAATGGTTGCTGGGATCTTTGCATGGACATGTTGTGGCTACCATATTTTTTTATATTTTCCTCCTTTTCGCTTCTACTTCCCTTCCTTAAAAGCGTCATATTTATCCTTCTGCTTTGATCCACTTGATTGCACTCTCTTCAGGACTATGTTCTCCATGTACTGTGTCTACACATAAGCCTCGTCCATTACTTTGGGCTTTAAAAACATCACTTCCTCCCACAGATGGTAGTGCATACCCCCAAAATAATTAAGGAGTACATCTAGGTTCTTTGGGGAGATGCCCAATATTACAACCATATTTATGAACTTTGTGGTGTACTCCTGTATGCTTTGCCTGAATTTTTCCTGTAGTAGTGCCACTGGATACACTGGTACTCTACGTATCCAATATGATAAAAATGTGAATTAAGGAGTGTTTTGAAGTCCTCCTACTTACTCACTAGAGCCTCGCCCTCCAACCTCAAGGTATTTGTGTGGCCCTCCCACCAAGTCAGTGCATGGATCTCTAATTTTAGTTGTGCAAATGAAATCTTCTATTCTTCCTCAATTTGATGGATGCTGAAATAATCGTCTAGTTGTTGCAACCAATTATTCAAATTTAGTGCATCGATCTCACCGCGATATGACTTGATATTGAATTTTTCTCCCATTTTAATAGGGATTGTGATTGGTTCACAACACTCAAAATAGTTGTTCTTTTTCGGGTTCTTTCTTCAGCTGGTTCTCTATTTCTTCCCGATATCTTGATCCACTTATGATTTTTCCTTTACATTTGCACCCCCATCTTCTCTAAATAACCCAAGCTTATTTCTTAGGGCTACCATGAGGAGGTTTACATTGTGATTTGTATCTGCAACTTGTTGTTCCAGTCGCGAAAACCTCACCTCTACAGGATGACGAAGGTCATTCACAGATTTGTCAACCATGATTAGGGTTTTATGATTTTCAGCCTTGCTAATCTAGATCCCATATAAATCTCCACAAAATACCCAAAGAAAATTGCTTTGATATCAATATGGTCTGTAAACTTTCGTGGATATTCAACTTGAAAGTTTGTCACATCAAATATGATAATGGAATTTAAACTTCTGTGATCCATAACATTGTTTAGGGAATTTTTCGGCGAAATCACATAAATAATCTTTTGTCGACGCGTTTTGAACCAACCAGTGTGGTTCATCATTAGGACAAGTTGAAGAATCAATCCAGCTCGGCTTGTTAAATAGTATGTGTAGAGACTCCAACGGCTATATTGCCAACGGCTAATTCTGACCTAATGACCCCAGTCACACAATAAATTTTTTTTATTTACTAATATTCTTAGAAATTAGTTAAATTAGGTAAATTATATAAGTAAAGTATTCATTTGTTAATTTAACTAAGGTACTTCTTTAATAAAGAAGTACCTTAGTTAAATTAACAAATGAATACTTTACTTATATAATTTACCTAATTTAACTAATTTCTAAGAATATTAGTAAATAATTTTTTTTTATTGTGTGACTGGGGTCATTAGGTCAGAATTAGCCGTTGGCAATATAGCCGTTGGAGTCTCTGCACATACTATTTAACAAGCCGAGCTGGATTGATTCTTCAACTTGTCCTGACGATGAACCACACTGGTTGGTTCGAAACGCATCGACAAAAGATTATTTATGTGATTTCGCCGAAAAATTCCCTAAACAAATATGATAATATTATATTAAAAATATGAAATTCTACATTATTACAATTTTATTAGATTTTTTGGATATGTAAATTTATTGTTAATAGTGGATGCATGCAAATGAAAATTATGCAGAAAATAGAGAACGGAAAAATAAAATCTCACACACATAAGACACAATATATGCTCTGGGAAACCCTTTCGGGAGAAAACCAAGCTAGAAGGTGAGGTTGCTTCGCTTTCTCTCTGTTTGAAAATATGGTTGCAAGTACAAGGAAGTATGGCCTATGGCCTTTGGGATGCTACAATGCACAAATCCTCTATATGTTCTCTACCTCCTATCCCTCTTAGCTATTTTTTCTTAGCTATGGAACAAATGCAATTGAAAGAATGGAATCCCTTTTCCTCCTAATGTCGTAGTTATAACACAACTTGATAACCTACTAGTGGTTAAGTTTGACTACCTCAAATCTTAGCTAGAGTTACAACATAGACTCTTCTAGAGTCTTTTACATCATAATCATGTTGAAAGCCCATTTTCCATGAATAATGGGCGTTGACTTGACATCCTCTTTAATTATGGGTGTGAAAATATGAAGGTCAACTTCTGAGTGGCATAACTTTTGCATATAGACTCCAATTGACATGCTTCTTATGCTGTTGGAAAGATATTTGTGTGTTGAATAGCATCAAAAGGTGCAACACTAGAGAGGTAAAGTTTTACCCCCAAAAAATGTTGTTTGATGTCTCAAAATGATCCCAGAAGGTTTCAAACCTTATTTTTGGGTCCCGCTAGTAAAAATGGTCCCATGAGATGATTCCTCTACTTTTTCCATTCCAAATGCATTGAGATGGATGAAAAAAATATAATGATATAATCCAGATCATCATCAGAAAAATGAAAATCCTCACCGTCTCCTTCCAAATATTCCCTATTAGGTGGTAGGAAGTATCCTTGATGAATGGAATATTCAAGCAAAACAGTTAAATCCTCAAGAGTAATAATGACCAATTCCTCCACTAAATAAACAAAAACACCAAAAAGGGTGGTTTATTTCTTTGATTTCTTATGAGGAAGAAAAAATGTGACATGAAGTAATCCAAGAGATCTAGCAAGCTGATGAGTGATAGGTTGAAGTGTCCTGAGCTGGTTGTAAGTAACTTTGTGTGCATGCTTTGGACCTCAGTGAGGGGACTCTTCTTTCTTAGATATATGAGTTGGAGTTGGATTCACACAATTGCTACATTAAACAAAAGGATCTTTGTATGATTGTGGCAAATTATCATCCATAGAAAGGATACCCTCCTTCTAGCACCAAAATTGTTGACGTTGTTGGATGCCACCAACAATAACGGGGTCTCCTTGATATGAAGTCCCAATTAGACCTCACACCATTTGGAGTAGGATCCCCATTCAGGAAATAGGCTAAGTTGCAAATGTTGTGTGTGGAGCATGATTGTTCAGAGGTCTTTGTTTCAGCCAGATGTATACCCCAGGAAGATTTGTACACACCTCCACGTGGGGGGGGGGGGGTGCGGGGGGCTTGTCCCCCTCGCGGGGGTGGGGGCCGATCCCCCCGGCTGGGGGTCGGGGGCCAGCAGTAATTTCTAGTCAATCTGGGGCCGTTCATTAGGCGGATGATCTGACGATAGAACTTATGTTTAGTTTAGGGTTTTTTCCCTAGAAGGCAAACCCTCTCTCTTGTATGAGGGCATTGTATTTGAGGCTGATGAGATTAATGTGTATTCTGTGTGAGCGAGAAACAAAGAGTGTGAGACTGTGAGAGAAAACAGAGGATATTGACAACGATTTGTTGATAGGTTGTGTCTCTTCATTTTGCTGGATAATAGAAAGAGAGGACTGGCTGTTCGAGGTGGACGTAGCCCAAACTGGGGTGACCACGTTTATCTATGTCTCTCCTGTTGTGCATTTTCTGTGTTTATATTTCTGCAATATTTTATGTGTTCCATTGCTCCGTAATATTTAATTTTCTAACAACAAATTTTTTAAAGAAATGGCTTAGAGAAATTTTGAGGTTTAATATGGGCCTCCTAAGGAATATCATAAAACAATAGTGGAAATAATAAAATAAGATTAAAGTTACATCATCAAATTTTAGAGAGAATAATAAAAAAAACTACTTTTTCAACTGATATCCCTACAATTTTACTCAAATTTCAAGCGGGAGAACTCATTGGATACAAATTTAATTCCACATCCAAGGAGTACCCATGTTTCAAACTTTTAATGGACCATATTGCATGAAAAATAAGATATACATGAAAAAACATGATTAACATCTCATTTTTAATGTATTTCTCATTTTTCATGTAGAAGGGCTGATCAAAAGTATGCAACATGGGTACTCATTGGATGAGGAATTAAATTCCCCATACAACAAGTGCTACCACTCAAAACTTGAGTAAAATTGTACAGAGATAAGTTGGAAATAGAAGCTGAATTTATTTTATTTTATTATTTCGTAATATTATTATTTTTTTACTCCAAAATGGTGAATCACCCCCCATGGTTGACATCATCATCTTGAATCTTATTGGTTCTTATAAGGTTATTTTGGTTATACATTTTTTTTTGAGGCCTAATTTAGATCTAAAAATTTCTCTAATGCCTTGGCCGCAATAAACGACACAAGATAAATGCATATACTTTCGAGGAAATCAAGTAAGTTAGCCTTGTGATGTATTCAGTTGCAAAGTGTATAATGGTTCTTTCACAGAAAGGAATAGAAGTGAGTCTTAAATAAAAAAGTAATAGTACCATCGTAATAAGGACACACACACACATCTGAAAGAATCGCTAGTGATCTTGTAAAATAGTTCACAAAGAAATAACAATCATGAAAAACAAGAGATGCACAAATAAAAAATGCATAATAAAGCTAATGAAATAGTTCATTTTATGATCTAGGTGGATATTAGTGGCCACCCACCTATTCCACTTGGACCCCCACTGTTGTTTTTTTTCAGTTTCCTTAATTGTAGCACAACTTACTATTTTTGGTAGTTTTTCGGGTCCTATACTTCTGGAGCCGTTTTGAGGGACTAAAAGATGTTTTTAGGGAAAATAGAGAGACCCAAAAAGTTCCATCCAAACTTGGTTATTTGTTTTCATCCTCCTCTTTGAGGTCTTTAAAACGAGGTATTATGATAGCCAAAGAAAGATCGTATGCCAAAGTTACTACCCTAGGAAGTTGATGTACCAATTTACCCAAATGGGCTTCATATTTTTGGCGCTTCATCTCCTAGGGTTAGGTTTTTGGATGTTTAGGGTTTTCCATTGTTTCTCAATAATAAATAGGCCTTTGAGTCTCATTGAACACAATTTAGAGGTAGCTAACTGCCACATCTCTTCTCAAAGATAAGCTACCATTGCTTGAGCTAGTTTATTTCCATTTCTGTATGTAAGCATATTTCAATCCTTTGATATTAATGAAATGAAGTTTTATTTCTACTACATCTCTGCGTTTATATGTATATCTGCATTTTTTTCATTGTTTCATAATTCTATATCAGTGGTATTAGAGTGGTTTTCTCTTTCTCTATTTTTCTTTTCATGTCCCCAATGAGGTCAGGGTATAAGTAGTTAGGGCTCGAACTGGTTGAACCTTTACAAGACCAGCCTCACAAACCCTAACAACCTCCCATGGTGAAAGAAAAGAAAGACAAGGGGGAAAGAAATCCTTTCAAAATATTGCACAAGGAAGCCCTTGAGCGACAAAGGAACGCAAGGATGGATAAATTTTCCGAGATCCTTCGAAGGCTACCCACATGCAACACATCTTCATCTTCAGATAGATGCAAAAGGTGTAGATAGATGGTTAAATCTGTTGAAAGGATTTTTTTTTTTTCTTTCAGTTCATGACTTTTATAATCGGGAAAATATTACTTTTTCATTCCTCAACTCTACCCCACATGTCAAGGACTAGTGGGAAACCTACTGTGAACAAAAGGACGAGAGAGAGTCCTCATAGTTTTCAGGCACAACCACTTGGAATTATTTCTAAGACGCAAGCAAGGAACAATATTACCCTTTTGGGAGCTATCATGATAAATACATAAAGTGGACCATGCGGTAATATGGCAGGGACCAAGATGTGCTGGAGTTCACAAATGTTTTCAATACTCTTCACACGCAGATGGGTATAAAGGATTCTGAGCGGCATTCGGTAGTCAAGTACTGCGACTGCCTACACAAGTACATCCAAGACGTGATGGAGTTCTTGGACATATCCTTGTTTGCTGCTGCCTATCGATACACTGTCAAGATCGAGAATAAAATTAATCAAAAGAAGCGATAATTTGGATCTGCGAATCTGAAGCAAGGGAAAGGCACCCCCAAACCATAGAACAAAGGACAAAGTCAAAGTGGGGTGACCTAGGAAAACCTGCTGAAGTCGTAAGTAAAGAACAACACCACGAAGACAAAGAAAGACACAGGGAAATGGTGTGAGTTCCATAAGAGCCCCACTCATAACACAAGTGAGTGTCAAGCCAAGCAGTCACTGTGACTGAGCTAAAGGCTTCGAAATCAGATGCATGATTTGAATATGAGTTAGAAATCGATAATAGGAATGACAAAGGGAATTAGATTATCAATGGGGAGCCTAGTGCCACCGTTGCCACCACCAAGATCAAGAAGGATGAGCCCGAAGATCTAGAGGAGGGGGAGTGACTCTTCCCCTCATAGAAGAGGGTGAAGGGAAGGGAAAATTTTAGGGGCTAATATTCACAGGCAGACTAATTTTCCATGCTTTTTCCAGAAAAAAGATTCGCCAATTTCCATTTTTTCCTAAAAATGATTTTCCAAAATTTTACAATACAATTTTTTTATACCTTAACAATTGCCAAAATTTTATATAGACTAATATAAAATCATTGGAAATATAAATATTTCTAAAAACATATCACCAAACATTTTACAGTTTGCATATTAGGAACTAGTAAGATTTGCCAAGGTTTCTAAACTTCAAGATAAACTTCCATCCTTATAATTTCCTCGGTGAAGGGTTCTCCACTGTAGTTCATTTTCAGCAGGAACCAAAAGAACCTCATTTAAGTAGAGGTCGTGAAGCAGTTATGCATATAGACAACACCACACTCACATCCATACACGATCAGGTGGCTTCACAAGGGCGAGATCTCTGCGTCAACCAACAATGTTGCCTTCCCTACAACATCAAGCCTTTCACAAATGAGGTATTGTGTGATGTTGATCCTCTTGAAGTTTGTGATGTATTATTAGGCTAACCAAAATTGTGGAAGCAACATGATGTCTATGAGAATAGGCCTCACACTATTATTATTACTATGGGAAATAAGTTGTACAGGATACCAAAGGTAGCGCTGCCTACCTCCATTTATTTGATCACTGTGAAGCAATGCAGTAAGATCATTTCCCAGAGCAGGAAATTTGGTTTCCTTATGATTAGCCCTATGGGAAAGAAGAAGATTATGGCTAGGGCCTCCAGACAGGACTCCTCTGCACGACAACACTAGATGGAAAAGGTTGTGGAGGAGTATAGGGACATCTTCACCTCACCCATAGGGGTACCTCTACACTGTCAGGTCAAGAACTCCATTGATTTGACTTGGGATGTGCCACTACCTAATGGATTGATTTATCGATACTCTATTCTAGAGAAAAATGAAATCAAGAGTCACATTCAGGAGCTATTGCTAAAAAGAAACATCAAGCCAAGTTCATCGCTTTGTGGGAGCCCAATCATGTTGGTACAAAATAAGGATGGGACTTGGAGACTCTGTATTGACTATCGGGCATTGAACAAGATTACTATTTGGAATAGGTATCCAATCCCACATATTTATGACCTTCTAGACCAGCTCAAGGGGGCAAAATATTTCACCAAGATTGACTTGAAGTCTGGTTATCACCAAGTACTGATTGAACCCTTTGATGTGTGGAAGAATGACTTCAAATCCAAGGAGGGCCTTTTTGAATGGTTAGTCATGCCTTTTAGGTTGACGAATTCCCTCACAAATTTCACAAGGTTGATGGACGACATGTTTTGACCCTTCACTAAATCATTCATGGTGGTGTATTTGGATGACATTTTGATCTTCAGCCAGAGTTGGGAAGAGCACCTCCACCATATTCAATAGGTCCTCCAAAACCTCCGACAACACAAGTTGTGTGCCAATTTGGAGAAATGCACTTTTGGTATGACCCAGGTTTAATATCTCGGGCACATCATTAATGAGGGGGGTGTGCATGTGGACCTAGCCAAGATATAAGTCATTTGGGATAGGCCAATACCAACCACTCTAACATAGCTCTGGAACTTTCTAGGTCTTGCGAACGTCGACTGTAGGTTTGTGTTGGGATTCTCTCATATCACTTGGCCTTTGAGTCAAGTCACCAAGGGATGAGTGAAAGAAAAGTTCTTTTGGTATGAATCCAAAAAGAAGGAGTTTGTCGAGTTGAAACATCACCTTTGCTCTGCACCAGTTCGCATATTACTAGACTTGCTACAACCATTTGAGATCAAGACAGATGCTTTCAACTATGCTATTGGTTTAATTCTTTCTCATCAGGGGCATACCATGGCATATGATAATGAGACACTTTCAAACACAGTCCAAAATTATACCACCTATGACAAAGATATGTATTCCATTGTGCAAGCCCACCAAAAATGGAAGAATTACATTATGGGAAAGGAAACAATCATCCACACATACCACCAACACCTGCAGTTCATACACACATAGGGGAAGTTGTAGAATGATCGCCATCAGAAATGGTCCACAGACCTGCAACAGTTCCATTTGAACATATAGTATAAGAAGGGAAACACCAAAAATGTTGCAGACTGCCTCAACTGACCACTAGTCATGGCATTGACCATTGTGGTCAACTCTTGTGGGAATGAAATTGTGGGGTGTCCACATCTTTACAAGAGCGATCTAGAATTCAGAAACACATACTAGATGCTCTGGGAAGGAAAGAAAGTTCCAAATTTTGACCTCCAGGATGCACTGTTATGCCACCTGGCACACCTTTGTGTTCCTTCAATCAAGCGTGCCAAGATTATCTAGGAGGCGCACTACAATCGTGTCACTGGACACTTCGGGGTAGAGAAAACAATGGTAGAGTTGCAGAAGTATTTTTATTGGCCAAACCTTTGACAAGATGTTTTGAAGTACATCAGATCCTTCACTGTTGTGCCATTACCAAACCAACCAACAAGAATTAAGGCCTATACACTTCTCTGCCTACTCCTAGTTGACCTTGGCAATCCATATCCATGTATTACATGCCAGGCCTTCTTTCTGCTAAGCATGGAAACAACTGCATTTTCGTGGTCGTCAACAGAGTCTCTAAGATGACCATTCTAGCAGCTTGCAAGAAGAGTGTCACAACAAAATCCACTACTAAGCTCTTCTTTAAGTGAGTGTGGGTACACTTTGGGGTCCCACATTCCATTATCTCAGATTAGCGCAACAGGTTCCTACATACATTTTGGTCAAGTCTTTGGTTGATGCAGGATACTAAGCTCACTAAGTCCACGACTTTGCAACCCCAAATTGATGGCCAAATAGAGGTCGTTAACAGGATGATCGTACACATTATATGTATGTACAACTCGAAGCATCCACACACATGGGATGATAGCCTCCCTTATGTCCAACAGAACTACAATTGAGATCTCCATAGCTCAATTGGTCATAACCCCTTTCAGGTGGGGTTGGGATTCCAACCACTATGTTCCATTGATGTGGCCATACCATTTGTAAATACTAAAGTAGATTTCGCTCATGTCTAGTCTGAAGCTAACATGGCTAACAACTTCATTGAGTGCATTCAACACATCTGTTAGCAGGTCCATGACATATTGGAGGAAGCCAAAGCTAAGTACAAGCAGTGTCATGATCAACATCGGGTGCCACACAATTTCTAGATGGGCGACAAAGTTTGGTTACATTTGCATAAGGAGCACCTAGCTAGTCCCCACCGCAAGCTTCACCCACTCCAATATGGGCCTTACACCATTGCTAAGGCTATAGGGGACAATGATTTTGAGCTCAACATTCCACCATTCTTTGGTCTACACCCGGTGTTCAATGTGGACAACCTTCAACCATACTTTCCACCATTATTAGACACATCAGACATTGTAAAACAACTCGTACCAACAAAATTAAAATCAAACTACATGGAACATGACACAACTAATCAGATCATGGACACATAGATCAAGAAAACTCATCAACAGAAGATCCAACTGTATCGGGTTGGCAAAGCTGACCAACTCTTGCACCAAGGCAAGTGGCTCACCAGGGACCAAGTTCAACAGAAGTTTCCCCATCTCATGGAGGCACTCAATGCAATGGGGACCATTGCTTCCTAAGGGAGGAAGTGTTGAAATGTGGCAACAAGAATATTCCAATTTAATTTGTCCTTGAACTAAATTGTGAATTAAAATCGAATTTAGTCTTAACAACTACTTGGAAATAATTGATTAATTCATTTTGAATTAATTAGTTGGAGAAATTCAAGTTAGAAGTCTTTTGAATTCATGCAAGAGTTATCCTTTAAATTAAGGAGATAAGATTGAGTTATATTTGAGTTGTAATTAGTTAACTTAGTTTACTGAGTTAAGTCTAGTTAAATTAGTTCCAAACTATTTGAGGAACTAATGGTGAGTTAACAGTCAGTTGATGCATGCATGCACTCAACTAGTGTACTATAGTTAATTGAAGATTCCCTCATCAAAAACTCATGCATGTCTATTATGAGAAAGACCTAGTTGAGATTAAAGAAGAGGACAATTTAATATCAGTTGCATGTTTTTTCTTATAAAGAAAACTCATGCATGCATTCAAGGAATCATTCCTTGAGGATTGCGTAGTTATGACAGTGTGTGAGATCAAGAGATCATCCACTTAGTAAATGAGTTTTCCACTTGGTTGAAGGTGAATCATCCCAGAGGAACAACACACGGAAATAGGAGCTTGGAGGGTAGAGAGAAAGGCTGGAGAGCAGCCAAGATTGCCTATGAGCATCTGTGAGGATTGTACTGAGAGCTGACTAGCTATAAGAGCTAAGACTTTGTATAATTCCTATGTATTTCCACCTTGTATGATAATATAGATAGTGGGTTTTTTAGTTGAGGCTTTCCCCAAAGTATTTTCATATGTATTGTGTGTTTGATTCTTCTTCTTCTGGTTATATTGTTTAGCTTGATCTTTAATCTTTCGCAAATTGATAGTAGAAGTAGGTTATAATATTCTTATTTGATTTATATTGCATTATCAGGTTAACCTACATACAGATTTTCTACATGGTATTAGAGCTGGATTTGTAGAAATTTTCTACATGGTATCGGAGCTGTGAGCATTATAATGAGAAGAGAATTCAAAGTTTGAAGTTTGGGGTTGAAGGTGCAAATCAAATTCATATCATACTTCAAGGTTGGCCAATGGCATTCTATGGCTTGAGACTCACGTATGCCTTGGAAGGTAGCTCAAATTACATAGCATGGAAAGATAGAATGGAGGCTATATTAGAAGACAATGGCTTAAAGGAATTCATTGATCAAGAAATCCCAAAGCCAACTTCAACTAATGCACAAGAATTGGCTAAGTGGAAGAAGTGTGTGACGAAGGTGAGACAGATCATCCTTGAGGGAGTTCGAGACCATATTGTCTCAAGTATCCATGGGAAGGATACACCATTTTCAATGTGGAAGACATTGAAGGACCTCTACCAGAATAGTAGCAACCAGAAGAAATTGGCGCTCAAGGTTAAGCTTTGAAGAATCAAGATGGAGAAGGGCGACACTATTTCCACATATTTGAACAATGTCACCACCTACAGAGATGAGCTTGGCAGTGTGAGAATAACTACTACCGATGATGATATGGTGAGCCTCGCTCTCCTTGGCCTTACAAAGAGTTGGAATAGCTACCACAACTCTATGAATGGAAGGGAGAAACCGCCGGATTAGAACTGACTGTGGTCGAATCTTATGTAGGAGGAGATTAGGAGGAGCGCATGAGATGGTTCTTCATCCAAGGATGATGATGAAGAAATTCTGGCCTTGGCAAGTAAGGCAAGGAAAGGGAAGGGGAAGGCTTCCCATTCCAAATCGAATTATTCTCATGGAGGGAAGAAGGGTGACATGTCTAAAGTGAGATGCTTTAATTGTCACAAGATGGGACATTATGTGACTAAATTCCCATCGAAGAAGTCTAAGAAGGGATCCTTAGAAGGATTGGAAGGTGAGGCATTAGCCTTTCAGTTCGAAATGGACTTTACCCTCATTGCATGCATGGTGTCATCGATGATGGGTTATGTCTGGTATCTTGATAGTGGAGCCTCAGTCCACATGACTGGTGATAAAATTTATTCAGTGCCTTTGACGAGAAAGACCTCAAGATGTGCATAGAGATGGGTGACAATGGAAGGTATAGTGTTTTAGGAGTGGGCGCGATTGCTTTTCAGAGGGAGCATGGAGCTCCTATCACCTTGACAGATGTGAAGTATGTGCTTGGACTGAAGAAGAACTTGGTATTGATCCTGATGTTGGAGGACAAAGGCTACGATGTTGTCTTCAGTAAAGGAAAGGCGTTCCTAAGACACATAACCACTGGCCAGACCAAGAGGATATGGATTCAAGTGAAGAATCTCTATAAACTAGAGGTAGATGATTGTGTAGCATTGAGTATGAAAGTAGAATTGGTGCAAAGCCAAGACATTGGTGAGTTGTGGCACAGGCGGTTGGGCCATTTGCATCATGGGGCTTGAAGATAATGTACAGATATCTACAGGACTTCCCAAAGGTAAACTTGAGCAAGTTGACACATGCAAAGGTTGTACCTTGGGAAAGTACACCAAGTCTTCCTTTCACGATTGAGACAGTCGAGCGATGGCTATCCTAGAGCGAGCTCATACTGATGTGTGTGGACCATTCTTGATGGCATCCACAACGAAGCAAAGGTATTATGCAATTTTCATTGATGACTATTCTCGTAAATGCTGGATTTATTTCACGCAGAAGAAGGACCAAACTTTCACAAAGTTTTGTGAATTCAAAGCTTTGGTCGAGAAAGAGTCAGGGAAGAAGATTAAGGCCTTGAGAAGCGACAACGGTGGAGAGTTGACGGCACCACATAACCCACAACAGAATGGGGTGGCCAGGAGGAAGAACAAAACTATTGTAGGGGAAACATGGGCAATGTTGCATGAACAAGGCCTACCACTTCACTTGTGGGCTGAGGCATGCAATACAGTGGTCTATTTACATAGTAGAAGCCTGCATCACATACTTGGGATGAAGACACCAAAGGAAGATTTCTCTGGTAAGAGACTAGATGTGAGTCACTTCAGGATATTTGGCTCATTAGTATATTACCATGTGAAAAAGGATGCATGGAAGAAGATTGAGCCAACAGCAGAGTTGGGGATACTTGTGGGGTACATTGATACACCTCACAACTATCGGGTGTACTTACCTACCAGTCGAAGGACAGTGGTTCACAGAGATCTCAAGTTTGATGAGCAGAAGGCCATATGAGTTTCCCTTGAGAGGGAGCTCCAACTATAGGCTATGGAGAAACTCTTGGTTCCTAAGGAGGAGGATCCTCAAACTGATGTGGAGTAGCCACATGCAGAGGTTCCAGGAGTGGAGACATCCACTCAAGTAGAGTCTTCCAGAGATGGATGGAAGTGCACAAGAGAAGTTGACAGATTGTTGGACGCTGTGAGAGAGAATGTGGGAGCACCATATTCTTAGTGTAGACAGAGGAGGTTACCTGAGAGATATACTGGAAACATGGCCCTTGTTGGGGAATGTGTTGAGACCGAGCCATCTTCCTTTGAGAAAGCAGTGCAGTAGCCGATTTGGGTTGATGCTATGATGGAGAAGTATGACTCTATAGTTCGTAATAGTGTTTGGGATGTGGTTCCGAGACCGGAGAACAAGTCAGTTGTGAGTTCCCGTTGGCTTTACAAGGTAAAGCACGCTGTTGATGATAGTGTGTATCATCATCTCAGAGACTATGTAGCAAGGAGGATCATGTTTCTACAGTATATTTCGATAGAGGAGCAAGATTCTAACATTTTGATGAAGGCATTGTCAAAGTGTAAATTCAAGTTCCATAGAGATAGGATCGGGGTGGCAGATAATCCCTTTCTTGTTGAGAGGGAGTTTTGAAATGTGACAACAAGAATATTCCAATTTAATTTGTCCTTGAATTAGATTGTGAATTAAAATCAAATTTAGTCTTAACAACTACTTGGAAATAATTGATTAATTCATTTTGAATTAATTAGTTGGAGAA
>APFE031006641.1:81616-100106 GCA_000404065.3 Pinus taeda
GTTGCATATATATCTCTTCCTCCAAATCCCATGGAGAAAGGTTGTCTTTACATCTAACTGCTCAAGATGCAAATCTTCAACTGCTACTAGACTTAGAATAGTTCTGATTGAAGTCATTTTCACAATAGGAGAAAATATCTCATCAAAGTCTATACCATTTTTCTGTGCAAACCCTTTCACCACAAGTATAGCTTTATACCTTTTTCTACATCCATCTTCTTCCTTTAGCTTGTAAACCCATTTATTCTCCAATGTTGTTTTACCTGTAGGCAACCTGACTAAGTCCCAAGTCTGGTTATGTGCTAAGGAGTCCATCTCTTCTTTTATGGCTTGCTCCCACTTCTTCCTGGTTTCTACCTACACTGCTTCTTCATAACATTCTAGTTCACTAGAATCAGTCAACAATACATAATATAATGAAGGAGAGTATCGTTCAGGGGGTCTACTCATCCTGGTAGATCTTCTAACACCACTTTCAGGTGTTTGAAGTGCTTGTTGCTATTGTGGTTGTTGTTCTGGCTATTGATCATTATGATTTTCAGGCACCATCACCTTTTCTAGTGATCTCGTCAAGCACTGTGTATTCTCTGTTTTCTTTTTCCTATTTCTTTTCCTGCAACTGATCCTTATACAAAGCCTTTTCATTGAATATGACATCTCTGCTCCTAATGATTTTATGTTTTTCATAATCATAAAAGTGATAACCAAAATCATTAACACCATATCCAATAAAGGTACATTTATCTGATTTTTCCTCAAGCTTTGTTCTATTTTCTTTGTTAATGTGGACAAAGGCTTCACAACCAAAAGTCTAAAAAAGAGTAGTTTACCTTTTTACCTGTCCATGCCTCCTTTGGAATACCACCATCCAAGGAACTTGAAGGCCCTATGTTTATTAGATAAACAACACTATCTACAACATCTGCCCAAAATTTTAAAGGCAATCTTGCATGTAATCTCATGCATCTTGCATGCTCCATGATTGTCCTATTCATCCTTTCTGACACACCATTTTCTTGTGGTGTTCCTGGAACCGTTTTCTCTTCGCGAATTCCATTCTCAGAACAGTACCTATCAAACTCTTTGCTGAAATATTCACCTCCATTGTCTGATTTGAGACACTTCAACCTTTTTCCTATCTCATTTTCAGCCAAAGTTTTCCATTTCTTGAAAGTATCAAATACGTCAGATTTATTTCGAATACAATAAATCTAGGTTTTTCTGGTTGCATCATCAATAAAATTAACATAATAATGAGAGCCAACAAGAGATGATACTTAAGCAGGTCCCCATACATTTGTATGCACAAGCTCTATTTTTTCGCTCTTCTTTTCTTTCCTAATTCTAAGGAATCTAACTCTCTTTTGTTTTCCACAAACACATTTTTCACAAAATTTTAAATCAACATGCTTCAAACCTGGCAACAAATTTCTTGAGTGAAGAAGCTGTGTCCCCTTCTCACTCATGTGCCCGAGCCTATGATTCCACAATGCCGTATCTTCTCCTATAGAGGTTAAAGCATTAAAAAAATTAGAAATACCATTGCATAAATACAATGTACCAACCTTTCCTCCTTTTGCTATTACCATGGATCCTTTAGTGACCTTCCAAGTTTTATCTGGGAAAGTAGTTATGCAACCTTCACCTCCCAATTTCCCTGTTGAAATCAAATTTTTCATTAGATCTAGAACATGCCTTACCTCCTTCAATAGCCATTGATTTCCATTCTACTATTTTATGAAAACTGTACCCATTCCAACGATTTTACAGGGTTTATCATCACCCAATCGAACATGTCCAAAATCTCCTTGAACGTAATCATGAAAATGTTTCTTATCAAGTGTGGCATGGAATGAGGCCCCTGAATCTACCACCCATGCATCAATAATATTTTGTAATGAAAGAATCAAAGCATCTTGCAACACATCACCTGTTAAATTCGCTTCATGATTAGTTTCTTGTTGCACGTATCCTTCTTTTCCGTTTCGAGACTTGCAATCTTTCTTCAGGTGTCCTTTCTTCCCACATTTCCAGCACACTATCCTCGATATGGACTTGGATATGCCTTTTCTTGACTTACTGCGATATCCTGGGCTCTTTCCTCTTTCCATTTTTCTTCCCCTAGTCTCTGTAGTCAAAGCATTACCTAATGTCTCACCGAAGCTTTTTCGTCACATTTCCTCGCTAAGGATTGCACCGACAACATCATCAAACTTTAAAGTGCTAGATCCAGAGATAGATTTACTAATGTCCATAACTTAACCATTCCAACTTTCTAGCAATGAGCACAAAAATAATAGAGCCCTAACTTCATCATCAAAATTTACCCCTACAGAACTTAACTGACTTGTAACTGTATTAAAATCATTTAAATTGTCTACAACAGATCCATCTTTTGACATCTTTATATTAAATAAACACTTCATAAGAAATACCTTATTTGAGGCTGAGGGTTTTTCATATAGTTTGGACAGCGATGACATTAAGCCCTCTGTTGTCATTTCCTTTGAAATATTAAATGCTACTGACGCCGCTAGGCACAATCGTATTTCTCAAAATGCCTTTCTATCGAGAATATTCCATTATGTGTCTGTCATACTCGTCAGATTCTTTGTATTTACACTCAATGGTAGGTATAGATCTCTCTGATACAGATAATCTTCCATCTGCATCTTCACAGCTGGTAGTTTTGGCCGTTAATTTTTCCCTAAACCTACCATATTTCTCCATTGCTCCCACTAGAACCAAGAATTCTTCTCTCCTATGAGTTTATCAGCCAAACAGACCTTCGGCTCTGATACCAGTTGTTAGAAAATTATATATTACAGAGCAAGGGAACACATAAAATATTGCATAAATATAAACACAGAAAACACATAAAACAAGAGAGACAGAGATATACGTGGTTCACCCAGTTTGGGCTACGTCCATGGAGAAACAGCTAATCCTTCTTTTATTATATTATCCAGCAAAATTTAAAGAGATACAACCTACAAAAAATCCACTATAACACCCTCTTCGCTCTCAATCTCCTCTCTCTTCCTCACTCATAATACAAAGATGTATAGACGTAATACAATTCCCTCATATATAGTGAGGGGTTGCTTTCTAGGGCAAAAGACCCTTAATTAAACATAACTTCTATCGTCAGATCATTTGCCTAATGAATGGCCTAGATTGACTAGAAATTACTATACTTTTACAAGGAAAGTTTACATCTGTTTTTAGCTTCGAGGGCGTTGCCCCCGAACCCCCGCTGGGGGACCACTGACCCTTGGACCCCCCTGCCGGGGGGATTCGCCCGCCAAGACCCCCGTGGGGGGGAAAGTCTCGCCTGTACCCCCCCACGTGGAGGGGTGTATAATCTTCCTAGGGTATACATCCATCTAAAACCTTTGAATACAGAAGATAATCAGGCTCCACACCCAACAAAGATTGCATGGTGTTCCTAAGAAGATCATATTAGATAGATATGTCAAGTTCACTTCTAGGTTTGAGAAGGAGTTGTTTATAAGATTAGGGAAAGAGTTGGATTTCAGTATAGCTTATCATCTACATAGATATGGAAAGACAGAGAGGGTCAATAAGATGTAGGTTTTAACCCTATACAGAAATTACCTGCATACGAATTCTAAAACAAAGAAAATAAACAATGCGAGAGCATAACACATAAAACACATATGCACAGAGATTTCCCCTGGATCCCAAAACTAGGACTACCAGCTTGATTTTTCATTCTGTTCCTTTCAATGTTACAATACATATGTATACATGACGAAGCATCCAATACCATGGACCGAAAACCATCGCGTCCAAAACCATGGACCGAAAACCATAGGTAGGTTCGCCCAACCTAATATAGGGTCCAATTTTTTTTTTCCCTGGGCGCTGCCCTGGACCCTGTAGAGGGGGGCTACCCACCCCCCTCAAACCCCCTGGATAGGGGGGGCTACCGCCCCCCCTGTGATCCCCCCACTGCGCAATCGGCACAACAAAAGGGGGGCTCTGCCCCCCCTCTAACCCCCTGGTTCACTACATAGGTTAGTCGTGGAAAGAATATAACACAACCCAACACTTTAGTTTTAGTGATCTACCTTTACTTCTTGACATTCCAGGAGGCGGGGAAAGATGCTGAAGAACATAATCTATATCAGAATACCAAGGTGATTTGAGAAACATTTCTGATACTTGAATGAGTGAGCCACCATCTTTGTCATCTGACATTGCTGCAATGAGATTTATGTCTAGAGCATGCAGATTTGATTCAGCCATCAGTTTTGCCAAGCCTTGTCCTTTGATCAGTTTGGTAGGCTTAATCTCAAGATCATACTCCAACATTACTGCTATCCACTTACCTCTTCTTCCCTCCATATCAGTTTGCATGATAACATCTTTGACAGCTGTGTTAGGAGCATATGCTATGGTATGTGAATGCAGAATGTAGACTTGGAAATCCTTCAATGCTTTTATAAGAGCTACAACTTGTTTCTCAGTGATATTGTAACACAAGGCAACATCTTTAATAGTCCTATTGAAAAAAGTAATGGGTTGCTCCACCTGATCCCTCTTTTGCATCAGCACAACAACCATAGTGTGCTTAGATGCAAATGAAAATATAACAAAATCATGAGTATAATCAGGACTGATCAAAACTGGGGCTGTGGTCAAAGCAAACTTTACCAAGTTGAATGGTTTTATGGCATCCTCGATCCATTTCACAGTGCTGTCCTTCTACAACATATTAATTAATTCACATAAATGCTCAGCCAAATTTGGTATAAATTTGCGTAATAAATTCATCTTACCATTGAAAGCTTGAATCTCCTTTTTGTTGTGCGCAAAGTCTATTTGTTGGATTGCCTCCACCATTGAAGGATCAATGTGAATGCCATATTTAGAAATTATATAACCAAGGAGTTTACCTTCTTCCATGGCAAAAAGACTCTTTTTCGAGTTTAGAGAAATCTCGAACTTCCTACATTTCTGAAAAAACAATCCTTAAGTGGTGCAAATGCTCATTAATAGAATCAGAAAATACTGGCAAATCCTCTAAATGACTACCAAGAAAACATCCTTCTCATTAGCAAATATTATGTCTATTGCTTGTTGAAAAGTGGCTCTGACATTCTTCAGCCCGAATGGCATCTTAGCATAATGAAAAGTTCCCCATGGTGTTGTGAAGGCAGTTTTGTCCTGGTCTTTTTCATGCACCAAGATCTAATTATATCCCAAGTATCCATCTAGTAGTGACATTTGTGATGCTCCAACTACTCTTTGTTGAATATGGTCCATATTAGGAAGAGGGTAATTATCCTTTAAGGACACTTTGTTGAGGTTTCGTAAATCTATGCACAACCTTATCTCTGCGGTCTTCTTTTGTACCGGGACCAAATTTGAAATCCAATTGGAAAATCTAATTGGAACAATGATGGCAGCTTTAAACAATCTATTTACCTCTTTTTCAATGGATGGCAACAACTTTGGATTGATTATTCTCAACTTTTGTCTAAAAGGTTTTTGATCTGGCTTGATAGGAATAATAGTTTAATGGTGTTCTTGTCATACACTTTCAAATCTGAATAATCCCACGCAAAAACATCAGAAAATTCAGAAAGTATCTTAACATACTTAGCCTTTGCTTTGGGAGTCAATGTTTTTGATAACTTTACATGCTTGGGATGGTCAGCTGTTCCAAGATTTACATCTTCAACTCCTTTTTCTGTAGGAAGCAAGGTTGGTTTTCTCACCACATCATATTGATCAAAGAGCTCCTCTAAAGGTATGAGACCTCTAGGAATAATATTATCCTTTAGCTGTAAAACCTCTGTTTGATTTACCTCAATATCTTGTTCATCGAAATCACAAGAATCATTAATGAAAGCATTCTTAAACTTTCCTTCATTCTACAAAAAGGCATTAATTTCATTGTCATCCCAAAAAACTTGCCAATACCTCAAATTATCAGGAACAATAGGCCTATGTTTGACATGAATTTCAAATTTATTGCTAGAATTCATTGGAATCTTCAAATTGCTTGCTGCAGTGGCGAGTGAATCTGCAATGATGTTTTGACTTCGGGGTACCACTGTCAAGGTGTATTCCGGAAACATTTTCAAAATATCCAGAACTGCATTTCTGTGGGCTGTCATTTGTGGATGCTTTGCTTGATATTCTCCTTTTACTTGTTTAACCACCAGCTCTGAATCACCATACATAGAAATCCTTTTTGCGCCCTATTTCTTCAAAAATTTTAGACTTGTAATCAATGCCTCATACTCCGCGTCATTATTAGAGTAATCAAAAGCTAACTTGTAGGAACATACTATAACATTCCTTGGAGCTTTGGCAAGCTGGAAATCAGGGCTTCAAAACCAAATTCCAGTACTGACACCATCATTCCCCACATCACCATCGAAGTCCATGCACCAAAGGCCAGCTTCACCTTCTAGATGCTGGAATTTTGATTTATTCTCAACCTTACCTTCACTGGTTACTTCATTTTTCTGATCTTCACTGACCTTTTGTTGTTGTGTAGGCTGCTCAGAAGAAATTGCTATTTTTTCTTTTTCTTGATTAAGAATTGCTCTAAAATTATCGTAAATTTCTGGTACATCATCTACTTCTACAAGCTGAATATCTACATCATTCAATCCACTATCAGAGTACAGAACAAAAGACTCTAAATCAGTATGTACAAGATTTATCAGATGATTCATAGGCTTCTCTTTACTAGTGATCATATACTTCATTTTCTTTTCCCCGTACAACTTCCTCCATTGATCGAAAATAGGGATTGTAGCATGAGAGAAGTCAAGTTGTAAAGTGCCTTTGAGTTTGGCTCCCCACGATCTAGATAAGAGCATACCAAATTGTGGTGGTAAATTAGCAACTACCACATCCATCAAGACATTTTTGGCTGGATTTGATCTAAAGAAACCACCAAATATTTGATGAGACCAATGCAACGAACTCTACCAGAATCAAATGAGTACAAATCATGATATTTCAGGGTGATATCCAGGCCCAAATTTTCCATAATGGCTTTGGGCATCAAATTGTGGGAAGCTCCAGAATCTAACATAGCATTATGGAGAATATAGTCATGTAGTCTAAGAATCAGATAAAAAGGAGGGACTTCGTTATCTTCAGGCTGACCTTCTATGGCTGGACCAAAAATGAGTTCGGGATGATCATCCTCGACATTCACCATGTCAGACAAAAGATCTATTTGCAATATTTTAGATACATGGTTTTTATACTTGCTATTCTTAAAAAGCTCAGTCAAAGGAATGGACACTTTCAATTTAGCAATTTCACTTTCTAAATTAAAAGATGAAACTTTCTCTACCTCTTTGACACCGATGTCCTTCTTATCTGTTTACTATTTTGTTGCACTATATTTTTGCTGATTGTTCTTCTCATTTGCAGCGGTACTTGTTGATGGTACCTTACTGGGGTTTGGATCAACAAGATCTTTTCCTTTCTTCTGAGTGTTTAAGGAATCATTCTTTGATTGCACATCCTTTCTTTTTTGAATGGGATTGGCCGATACATCTCTGCTCCTTAAAGAGTGTTGCCTCTATTATGCAGTCAAAGCATTCATGTAACCACGCTGATAATCATCAATTTCAACCTAAAAAACCACATCATTTGCTAAGATGTAATCCTCATCCCTTTGAATGTCTGGAACTTCTGCATATTTTTCATCTTCAGTCAGAAATATGGGCATACCATCAGTAGTGAAGAAGTGATTTGTTTCAATTACCGGATCATCCTCATATTCTTCTTCCACTCCTTGAACATAATTTTGTTGTAAGGGAGTTCTCATTTGCTGTTTTTGTTGTGCTGGTTGTTCTGGTGCTTTTTGTTCTCTCTGCTTCATTTGGAATTGGGGCTGTTGTTGGCCTCTAAAATATGGATTTCAGATTTGAGGTTTAGGTCTATCTGTGATGGATAACCGGTCAACCATCCTTTCCATTGTTTGAATCAGTGTATCCATTTTTACGTCTGAAGTAGATGCTTCTTCTTTCACGGTCACTCTTTTCTTGGAACTCATTCTAGCTCTTTTTTCCAGCAAGTTTGCTTCTATGCTCACAACATTCTTTCACATGTCTTCTAGTGTTGTAGGATCACGTCCCTGCACCTGATAGGCCATATCAGTATTGAATCTATCTGGAAACTTAATCAAAGCCAATCCCTTTGGTGTTTTAATGTTTGTAGGAATAGCATTGTATACTGCATTAAACCTCACACAATAGTCTTGCACACTCACCCCAACATTTCTTTTTATGTTCACATACTCGGACAAAATCTGAAGGAGATTCTTCTTCACTTCCCATCAATCCAGGAACTGCCTATGGAGGATTGGTAAAGTGGTGATGGAAGCTACTGGTAAGGCTCTGGACCATTTCCGAACTTCACCTCCAAAACTTTGTACAAACAACCTCATCGTCACATCTTCAATTTCTACTTCATGGAGGTCAAAGAAATCATTCATTTTATTTACATGCTTCTGAGCTGTCACTGTTTGAGTGGCATCAAATAAAGGTATTTTGTTTTGATAATTAGCGGGCATGGCACCAAGATTTTGAGGTAAAATAACGGGTGCATATCGTAAAACCATAACTCGAGGTGGGGGAGGTGGATTTAAAGGAAGGATTGGGGTACTCGGTATATTCAAAGGGGAATTATCAAAAGTTGGATTAGTATAAACAATCTGTAAAGATGAAAGCAATGAGTAAGGAATTTTTTGAGTTGCAGTAGATGTAAAGGAGATATTTTGAAAATCAAAAGATGGCCTACTTTTCACCCAAGTGTCTACGTTTGAAGGTTCTACAACTTATCGAGAGTATGAATAAGTTGTGACCATGATTTACTTTGTGTAAACAAGTATTCAACGGGGTTATCAAGAGATATAGAAGAGTCAACAACTATTTGATCAATCCAACTCAAAGACTTACTATGAAATAGACTTTGCTCAAAATTAATATCAAACTCAATATCTTACAAAGTGTCTAACCTTTTCGGGAGTGAATGAACACAAGGAATGAAAACTTCACTTGATTGTTCTTCTGTTACACTAACTTTCTCTGTAGCTTTCTTAGATTTCCACCAAATTTTATGAGGATCACTGACAATTGTTGGACGATTTAGATCTGGACTGGATTTGGTGTACTTTCGAGAAGTCAGTATGCTCAATTTTGAAATTTTATGTATTGCTTTACAACTTTCCAATTCATCCTAGTAAATTATAAAACTCATCATCCACAAGCTTAATAATTCAAATGAAAGATATTACCAGGGTGATTAATCTTTCGTTTCCCTAGTATGGTCGCCACTATGTTATCACCTGGATTGAACATCAGGTTGAAGGGAGGAAATGTCAAGGTAACCACAAACCACGCTTAGCTAAGTAGCTAGCCCTACTAGGCTGGGAGAGGGCTCTATCTGTAAGGATCTCAGCCAAGATGACTAGATCACGAAAAGGATATTAGGCTAGGTATAGTAGCAAAAGGTTTGATTTTATTTTGAAGGGGTTTAGTTGGACCAGGAGGAGCCAGACAGTTAGGGCTAGGGAATTAGGTCAAAATTGCAAGGTGTTCAATGGGGCAAGGTAGGCATAAGGTTTAGCACTCTAGGGCTTGATGGGTGAGGTGTTTTAAGACTGGTGAGAAGCTAGGAAGATCATGTGATTACCATGGATCCTTCCTAGACTGTAGAAAACATATAATGGTGAATATTTCCCCAAAGAAAAGTAGTGATGTTATGAATTCTTCCTATCAACTTGAAAACATTCACTTAGAAGCAATGAAATGATTAATGAAGTACACAAAACATTCTAACATATGATCACAAGAGAAGAAACTGAACTAATCTTCATACCACATGGATCCCATGGAAATAGCTACAATTTTTATTAATCTCCTACTAGACTGCTACAAAATGATGTACAATCAAGGTCTAAGCATCCAGCTAAGTCCAACCCTTTACAATGAGAAAGAAGAAGAAGATATAGGCATTGTTTCAACTTCCCCCCATCCATAGGGGTCGATTCCCTAAGATGAGGAGCTAATATAACCAACACTGAACAGAAACTAGAATTTAGGAATACTAACAACTTGTCTCTAAAAGTGAGAACACTGATTCATTTGTGCTCAAATTGACTTTTAATCTAATGAATCTACACTCTACTACTAACTATCCATCATATTTACAAGCCAAGCCATCATTTACATCAGTAAAACATCCCCCATGAGAGAAAATCCATGAACACAGTCAAAACACAGAAAAATGGCCATCCTGTGCAAAATTTGTCCTACGCGCAACGCCACTGGTCCAACGTGCAGTGCCACTTTCAGGTCCAGTTTGGAGGCTTTCTCGGCATCCAAATTGATCTCATGATAGCGCATTGAAAATATATTCAAGTCTACTTTCCAAAACACCTAGAATTTCATCATTTTAAGCTCATTTGACCCCTCAAATGTTGATTCTCCCAAGACTGCTTCTGTGTGTCCAAAAAGTGGCAGAAAGGTCATTTTTGGGGTGTTTTTTGACTTTTTGGTGGACCAATTTTACCCCAAAAACTTAGAAAATGCATAGGGTGAATGTACTCATCGCTCTAAATTGAAAAATTCAAGCCATTTTTCCATTGGGTGCCCCTAGGAAAAGTGCAACGCCGTTGCGTTGAGCCAGATTTTCTGTGTTTAGAATTTTCAAAATTTGTGAAAAACAAAAACTCCTCAAAACTTGACCAAAATTGGTGAGCAGCAGCATCATTAAATATCCTGATGAGCCAAAGAAGCTTCAACAAGAAACCTAAGCCCATCCTCCTCTTTTTTTCCTTTTAGAGCCAGTCTTAGCCTTGCTTTCATCAGTTTGACCCTCATGTTGCAAATTTTGTTCCGAGTCCTATAGTGGTAGGCCATGTGCCTGATGATCTGGTTGTCCCTATTGGCCTTTTGCAACAGCTTATCTAAGTGCAAATTGACTCTTTCAAGCCAAATCTCTCTATCACTCTCAATTTCTTTTTCAATTGGAGTCAAAGTGACCGGTGCCTCTTCCTCTTGCATTCTTGACTTACCCTTGTCACCTTGTCTTTTTATCTTGAGAAGTTCCAGCTCCATGAGGACCTGCTTGTCACTCATCTGCTTGTTCTCTTGTTCCAGATATGTGATTACATACCTGGTTCTCACCAAGTTGTCCATCAATGCTTGGACTTGAGCCTCCTTTTCCTGTATGATGATGTCTTTTATTGTTGCTTCATCTTGAGCCTCCAAGTCAATTTTCTCCATGCCATGATGAATATAATACTACTCTAACTTGTCATTCTTTGTCAAATCAAAGTGTCTTTCTTCCTCCTCATCAAGATCTTCCACCTACATCTTTTCTTTCCCTTTGTACAGTTGTTGCACTTGTTCTTGCTATGTTGATGAAGAAGGCAAAGCCCCTTCCACATCCTGTGGAGCAAGCATTTGCCTATGAGTTGATGAAGAAGGCAAGGTCCCTTCCACATCCTGTGGAGCAAACACTTTCCCATCAGCTGCAAACAATCTTCTTGTGCCCCTCTAGTATGTCATGTAGGTCCCAGAAACCTTAGTAGCTCTAGTCTCTTTAGCCTTCTCATCTGTCTTCACCTGAGCACTGCTAGAAGGTCCTTCTGATTCTTGGGACACTGGTGGAGGAATTTGAGGACCCCTGAAGATGTCATGAGCAATAAATGTCTCCTAGGAGATGTTGAGGAGGTTAATATGATGAAGCATAATCATCTTGTTCAGGGAAGAATGATAAATACTACTCATCCGTTGAGGGTATGGCTTTTTCTACACAAAGTGGGCCATCTTCTCAATATTCCTGAATAAGAAAGAAGGGAGGTTTAACATCCTCACCCTGGTAAAATGAATGAGAAGCTTGATGTGATAGGCGTACAGTCTAGAAAATCTGCCCTCACAAGTGAAATATTTCATGATGATTTTCATCATGGGGGCATACTTGTCTTCAAGGAACCTAAAAGGAAAAATGATTTTTGGTTCATTTCTGTACCTCGGTTTGATGTAAAGCTCATAATAGTGTTCATCAATGTCTTGTGCCTTGTACCACTTATTCCCTACATTTGGAATATTGGTTGCATCCACAATAATGGAGGGTGTAATTGTAAATGTCACCCCAGCAAGAGTCACCTTGTTGTCCCGAAGATTGGCTACAAAAATCCTAGTGAGCTCAGGGTGGTGTTGAACTCTCTCTACCTGCTCACAGAACTCATAGCACCCTAGATGCCTAAAACAAGTGACAACCAAATGAGAGGCCTACAACTCTCTGAGGTTTGATGGCTCTTCTCTGATAATTCTGCCTCCCTAGTGTTGTTTTCTCTGATGCCTAGGTCTATTTGTTGACTGTCACTGCTAGTGTTTTCCTCCTCCTCATAGTCTCTATCTTCTCTGTCCATGTTTGAAAATTTTGGGGTTGTGCACTCCTAGAAAGGGATGAAGAGAGTGGTAAGAGTAGTTAGGAATAAGGGAATGAGAGATGACCTTGTGAGGTATTTGGTGGGCTAGGAAATGAATGGGAGGGTATGAATCATGAGGGGAGAGGGGCTTGGGTCCTTTTTGGAAGTATAGCTTGTGGGATGAAGGACAAAGGAATATAAAATGTTATGGAGTGATATAATGGAGGGGTTTAGGGCTTTAGTGATAGGTGATGGGATAAATAATGGGGGTTAGGGTTGCTAGGGTATAATTAAGGAAGAATCTAGGATTTCACTTTTTCCATTGTAAATTACCTTTAAAAACTTCAGTTGCAAACCAATGATGAAGTACAGTGAGGAAACTTAGTTGCTTGAGGGAAGAGACGATGATTTTTAATGTTTTTAGGTAGATGGAGGCTTTTTGGCCCTTGGTGACTCAACGCGCAACGCCTTCTACAGGTGCACAACGCTCTCCTGAATGGGCAGTGTAGTGGTTTTTTACACTTCCAAAATTGCCCTACGCGCAACACTCAACTTGTATGCTTAGCGCTCTGACCTGAATGCACAACGCCACCTCCACTACCCCAAACGTGTAGCGCCAACCTCCCTAAGTGCAACGCCACTTCTCCTTAGCCCAAAACTCATTCAACTTCTCCTCTTTTCTTCATGTTTTGACTCCTTTGCCAAATGAGAATGATGAGCTTGAAAATGAAATGTGACACCTTATATAGGAGTAGATTTTGATTTTTCATTAGAAAACCCGCTTTCTAATGTTTCTTGACCTTTTTCAAATCTTTGTTTTAATGCTTTTTCTTCATTGTTACTTTTTAGATGGATGATGCTCAATTTGAATTGATTTTTGCAGTGGTTCATTGTCTTGTAGAAAGGAGATATGCATTGGTGCAGCCGAGATCATTTATTACATAAGGTGACTTAAATTACATAAAAATATAAATTAACTCAAAATACTTTGTTTTCACCTCAAAAACATGTTTTTTGAGGTGAAAATTACATTAGTTAAAAAGATAATTGTACAATGACTATGACTTACTAGAAATCATTCTTGATTTATTTATCATCCTCATCCCCTTTCTGCCCTTTATTTACACCCTTAAATCATACCTTTGACCTTGGAAATGAAACCCTATGACCTAATGAAAGCATGCCCTAAGACCTAATGACAACATGATTGCATTTTGACCATGAAACCATGACTGAATACAACCTGAATATGGGTCAGCAAGTGTACTTTATGAGGGAGAAATTAGATTTTCTGAGGAGAAGACAACCATTATTGGATCAGCTTGACATGACCTAATGAAATGATGTAAAAATTTCAGTATGGGGCCCTAAAATGAAATTACAAAGAGCAAATTTGATCCCTGATGGAAGTATGCATATACTGACACTAACATTGGCCTTATTGGGGATGGAAGCTCCTTGGAGGTGTCAAGAACACTGTAGACCAAGTGCCTAGCTCATTGGGCCAATATGGTCAAGCAAACAAAAGATTAAAGAAAATGCCCTTTTTTTTTACAATTTTTAAAGAATAATGACTCAATACGAACTGAAAACTAACTCACAACTGACTCTAAACTTGACTCAAAACAAAATCAACCAAACTCAACACAAATCGTTCAAGATTTATAGCCTTCTATTCAGGCCCCAAGCTCATATGACAGTGTACTTGAAATATTGCAAGGAAAAGTAAACCGATATATACAATGACGGTGAAGCAACTTCCAGGAACAACATCAAAAGTAGTTTTGTTTCAAGAGCCTACCATTCACTGGTCCTCCTGAGCACTCTTGGCCATCCATTTCATTTAACTAAAATGCATTCTGTCCTCGAGAGGTTGATATTTTATACGGTCCATTCCATAGATTGTCAAACTTACCATGCTTTCCTTTTTCTTCATTCCGTGCATCCCATCTGAGCACTACATCTTCTGGCTAAAACTTTTCTGCCTTGGTTTTGTGGTCATAAATCTTCTTTATCTTCTCTTGTAGCCAGAAAGTGTTTTGAAAAACCTTTTTCCT
Source organism: Pinus taeda (assembly GCA_000404065.3). Taxonomy (NCBI): domain Eukaryota; kingdom Viridiplantae; phylum Streptophyta; class Pinopsida; order Pinales; family Pinaceae; genus Pinus; species Pinus taeda. The sequence goes on from APFE031006641.1 coordinate 96,116, forward strand.
TGTTTGCTGAAGGTGAATCATTTGATTAATCTTGCACTGCTGGCTTCCTGTAATAATCTCATGACCGAGACTGCAAGTGATGTGGGAAATACCGTATTAGTACCATAAACCAACTCAAAAGGTGACATACCTATTGATTTCTTGTTACTCACTCTGTTGGCCCACAAGGCATTGACAAGCTTCCGATGCCAATTCTTTTTGTTTGCCTCCAACATTTTCTTGATAATGTTCACCAAGGATTTATTTTACAACTCAGCTAATCCATTGCCTTGCGGGTAGTATGTCGTGGAATGACCTAATGTAATATTGTACTTGTTGCAAAACTCGACCATCTTCTTTGACATAAATTCTCCTGCATTATCTATTATAATCTTGTGAGGGAAACCAAAATGAGACAAGATATTAGATTCTAAAAACTAGATAATTACCATGTCCGTGGCTGGCCTTGTTAGAATGGCCTCAACCCACTTGGTGAAGAAAGTGGTAGCTGTCAAAATCCATCTGTGTTGTGCTGATGATGTAGGATGGATTTGTCCTATGAAATCAAGTCCCCACTGCTGGAAAGGTGCATTTACTTCAATTGGCTTCAAAGGAAGAGGAAGCAACTTCCTTTTTTGCTGAAAAACTTGACATTCATGGCAGCTCATGATTGTCTTATATAAATATGAAAACAAAGTTGGCCAATAATATCCTGCTCTCAACACTTTGTTAGCTATTGTTTTCCAAAACAAATGACTGCCTCAATCACCTGTATGAAAATCATTCATCACCTGCTGAGCTTCATCTTCAACCAAACAATTAAGAATAACCCCTCTCGAGTCTTTCCAATAGAGAGCACTATTTAAGATGCAGAATTTTGCAGACTTTAGTTTTAGTGATCTACCTTTACTTCTCAACATTCCAAGAGGTGGTGAAAGATGCTGAAGAACATAAACTATATCAGAATACCAAGGTGATTTGAGAAACATTTCTGATACTTGAATGAGTGAGCCACCATCTTCATCATCTAACATTGCTGCAATGAGATTTATGTCTAGAGCATGCAGATTTGATTCATCCATAGGTTTTTCCAAGCCTTGTCCTTTGATCAGTTTGGTAGGCTTAATCTCAAGATCATACTCCAACATTGCTGCTATCCACTTACCTCTTCTTCCCTCTGGATTAGTTTTGCATGAGAACATCTTTGACAACTGCCTTAGGAACATATGTTATGGTATGTGAATGCAGAATGTAGACTTAGAAATCCTTTAATTCTTTTATAAGACTCAAAGCTTCTTTCTCAATGATATTGTAATGCAAAGCAACATCTCTAATATTCCTACTCAAAAAAGCAATGGGTTGCTCCAATTCATCCCTCTTTTGCTTCAACACCGCAACCATAGTGTGCTCAGATGCAAATGAAATATAATAAAATCATGAGTATAATCAGGACTGATCAAAGCGGGGCTATGCTCAAAGCAAAATTTACCATGTTGAACGATTTCATGGCATCGTCAGTCCATTTCACAGTGTTGTCCTTCTTCAACATATTAGTTAATTTATGTAAATGCTTAGCCAAATTTGGTATAAATCTGCATAAGAAATTCATCTTACCATTGAAAGTTTGAATCTCCTTTTTGTTGAGCGGAAAGCCTATTTGTTGGATTTCCTCCAACTTTGAAGGATCGATGCAAACACCATCTTTAGAAATTATATGACCAAGGAGTTTACCTTCTTCCATGGAAAAAAGACTCTTTTTCAGGTTTAGAGAAATCTCGAACTTCCTAGATTTCTAAAAAACATTCATTAAGTGGTGCAAATGCTCATCATTAGAACCAAAAAATATTGTCAAATCATCTAAATAGAATACCAAGAAAACATCCTTCTCATTAGCAAAATCTATGTCCATCGCCCATTGAAAAGTGGCTCCGACATTCTTCAGCCCAAATGGCATCTTAGCATACTGAAAAGTTCCCCATGGTGTTGTGAAGGCAGTTTTGTCTTGGTCTTTTTCATGCACCAAGATCTAATTATAGCTCGAGTAGCCATCTAATAGTGACATCCATGATGCTTCAACTACTCTTTGCAAAATATGGTCCATCTTAAGAAGAGGGTAATTATCCTTTAAGGACACTTTGTTGAGGTTCCAAAAATCTATGCACAACCTTATCTCTTTGGTCTTCTTTCGTATCGAGACCAAATTTGGAATCCAATCAGAAAATCTAATTGGAACAATGATGGCAGCTTTAAACAATCTATTTACCTCTTTCTCGATGGATGACAACAAATTTAGATTGATTCTTCTCAACTTTTGTCTAAAATGTTTTTGATCTGGCTTGATAGGAACAGTATGTTGAATGATGTTCTTGTCATACACTTTCAAATCTGAATAATCCCACACAAAAACATCAGAAAATTCATAAAGTAACTTAACATACTTAGCCTTTGCTTCGGGAGACAATGTTTTTGATAACTTTACAATCTTGGGCTGGTCGGCTGTTCCAAGATTTACATCTTCAACTCCTTTGTCTGTAGGAACCAAGGTTAGTTTTCTCGCCACATCATCTTGATCAAAGAGCTCCTCTAAAGGTATGCTACCTCTAGGAATAATATTATCCTTTAGCTGTAAGACCTCCATCTGATTTACCTCAATATCTTGTTCATCAGAATCACAAACATCATCAATGAAACCATTCTTAAACTTTCCTTCATTCTGCAAAAAGGCATTAATTTCATTTTCATCCCAAAAAACTTGCCAATACCTCAAATTATCAGGAATAGTAGGAATATGTTTGACATGAATTTAAATTTTCTAGAATTCATTGGAATCTTCAAATTGCTTGCCTTAGTGGTGAGTGAATAAACAACAATGTTTTGACTTTAGGGTACCACTGTCAAGGTGTATTCCAGAAACATCTTCAAAATATCCAGAACTACATTTCTGTAGGCTCTCATCCACAAATTCTTTGCTTGATATTCTCCTTTTACTTGTTTAATCGCCAACTCTGAATCACCATAAATAGAAATCCTTTCCGTGCCTAGTTTCATAAAAAAATTTAGACCTGTAATCAATGCCTCATACTCCACTTCATTATTAGAGAAATCAAAAGCTAACTTGTAGGAACATACTCTAACAATACTTGGGACTTTGGCAGGCTGGAAAGTAAGGCTTTGAATCCAAATTCCAATATCGACACCATCTTTCCCCACAGCACCATTAAAGTCCATGCTCCAAACGTCGGCTTCATCTTCTAGATGCTGGAATTCTGATTTATTCTCAACCTTACCTTCATTGATTACTTCATTTTTCTGATCTTCAGTGACCTTTTTCTACTATGTAGGCTTCTCAGAAGAAATTTCTATTTTTTCTTTTTTCTTGATTAAGAAATGCTCTAAAATTATCGTAAATTTCTAGTCCATCATCTACTTCTACAAGCTGAATATCTACATCATTCAATCCACTATTAGAGTACAAAACAAAAGACTCTAAATCAGTATGTACAACATTTATCAGATGATTCACAGGCTTCTCTTTACTAGTGATCATATACTTCATTTTCTTTTCCCGGTACAATTTCCTCAATTGATCAAAAATAGGGATTGTAGCATAAGAGAATTAAAGTTGTAAAGTGCCTTTGAGTTTGGCTCCCCACGATCTAGATAAGAGCATACCAAATCATGGTGGTATATCAGCAACTACCACGTCCATTAAGACATTTTTGGCTGGGATTTGATCTAAAGAAACCACCAAATATTTGATGAGACCAATGCAACGAACTCTACCAGAATCAAGTGAGTACAAATCATGATATTTCCGGGTGATATCCAGGCCCAACTTTTCCATAATGGGTTTGGGCATCAAATTGTTAGAAGCTCCAAAATCTAATATAGCATTATGGAGAATATACTCATGCAGTCTAAGGATTAGATAAAAGGGAGCGACTTCGCTATCTTTAGGCTGACCTTTTATGGCTGGACCAAAAATGAGTTTAGGATGATCATCCTCGACATT
>APFE031006641.1:105013-119251 GCA_000404065.3 Pinus taeda
AGTCTTTGTCTTCTCTGTCCATGTTTGCAAATTTTGATGTTGTGCACTCATAGAAAGGGATGAAGGGAGTGAGCAAGAGTGATTAGAAATAAGGGAATGGGAGATGACCTTTTGAGGTATTTGGTGGGCTAGGAAATGAATTGGAGGGTATGAATCATGAAAATGTGTGAGAGGGGCTTGGGTCCTTTTTTGAAGTATAGCTTGTGGGATGAAGGAAAAAGGAATATAAAAGGTTATGGAGTGATATAGGGGAGGGGTTCTGGGCTGTAGTGATAATTGATGGGAGAAATAATGGAGATTATGGTTTCTAGGGGATAATTAAGGAAGAATCTAGGGTTTCACTTTTGCCATTGTAAATTACCTTTAAAAACTTCAATTGCAAACCAATGATGAAGTACAGTGAGAAAACCTACCTGCTTGAGGGAAGAGAGGGTGATTTTTTATGTTTTTAGGTAGTTGAAGGCTTTTTGCTCCTTGGTGGCTCAATGCGCAATGCCCTCTTGAACTCGTAGAGCAGTGGCTTTTTACACTTCCAGAATCACCCTATGTGTAGCACTCAACCTGTATTCACAACGCTCCGGCCTGAACACGCAGCGCCACCTACACTACCCCAAATGCGCAATGCCAATCTCCCTAAGCACAACGTCACTTCTCCTTAGCCCAAAAATCACTCAACTTCTCCTCTTTTCTGCACCTTTTGACTCCTTCTTTCATAAATGAGAATGATGAGCTTGAAAATGAAATGTGACACCTTATATAGGAGTAGATTTTGATTTTTCATTAGAAAAACTCACTTCTAATGTTTCTTGACCTTTTTCAAATCTTTGTTTTAATGCCTTTTCTTCATTGTTCATTTTCAGGTGGATTCTGCTCATTTTGAACTGATTTTTGTAGTGGTTCATTGTCTTGTAGCAAGGAGAGATGAATTGGTGTAGCCAATATCATTTATTACATAAAGTGACTTAAAGTACACAAAAATATAAATTAACTCAAAATACTCTGTTTTCACCTCAAAACAATGTTTTTTGAGGTGAAAATTACATTAGTTAAAAAGATAATTGTATAGTGACTATGACTTACTAGAAATCATTCTTGATTTATTTATCATCCTCATCCCCTTGCTGCCCTTTATTTACACCTTTAAATCATGCCTTTGACCTTGGAAATGAAACCCTAATGCCTAATGAAAACATGCCCTAAGACATAATGAAAACATGATTGCATTTTGACCATGAAACCATGACTGAATACAACCTAAAGATGGGTTAGCAAGTGTACTTTATGAGGGAGAAATTAGATTTTTTGAGGAGAAGACAACCGTCAGTGGATCAACTTGACATGACCTAATTCAATGATGTAAAAATTTCAGTATGGGACCCCTAAAATGAAAATGAAAAGAGTAAATTTGATCCCTAATGGAAGTATGGATATACTGACACTAACACACTCAACTAGTGTACTCTAGTTAACTGAAGATTCCCTCATCAAAAACTCATGCATGTCTATTCTGAAAAAGACTGAGTTGAGATTAAAGACAAGGAAAGTGTACTATTAGTTGCATGTGTTTTCTTATAAAGAAAACTCATGCATGTAGTCAAGGCATCAATCCTTGAGGATTGCGTAGTTCTGATAGTGTGTGAGATCAAGAGATCATCCACTTGGTAAATGCGTTTTTCACTTGGTTGAAGTTGAATCATCCCAGAGGAACAACACAAGGAAATAGGAGCTTGGAGGGCAGAGAGGAAGGTTGGAGAGCAGCCAAGATTTCCTGTGAGCATCTCTGAGGATTGTATTAAGAGTTGGCTAGTTGTGAAAGTAAAGGCTTTGTATAATTCCTATGTATTTCCACCTTGTATGATAATAAAGATAGTGGGGTTTTTAGCTGAGGATTTCCCCAAAGTATTTTCATGTGTATTGTGCAATTGATTCTTCTTCTTCTGGTTATATTGTTCAACTCGATCTTTAAGCTTCTGCAAATTGATAGTAGATGATCTAGAATTTATCTGGGATAAAGAAGGAAAGGTATTACAGACTCATGTGCATGGATGTGCCTATGTTACTTATGTAACAGATCGATAAGATTGCTAGAATACATAGACACTGAGGCAAATAGAGAAAACATTATAATCAAACATGTAAACAAAACAATTTTAACAAGGATTTCACCCAATGCTCATGGACTACGTCTCCTGGTCCAGCCTTTTAGTGGTGGCCTCTCTATTATGTTTCCAAGCAGAGTTCTACAAAAGTGAGCTAGATTCGAGACTCACTTAATAGAATGAAGTCAGTGGGAATGGAGTGCACAGACTCTCCTTACTGAAACTCGACCTTTGAGGGTTGCAGTAGTATGACAAGCCTATACTAAGGAGCTTGCTTGAACCTCTAAAGCCTTCAATGGAGTACACAAACTCTCTGAATCTCTTTGGCTCTGTCTGGCTTGATGCTGCCTTTAGGTCAGCTCAACTTCTACTCTCTGTTCTCTGCTATTAGCTTTCTATGTCTCTGTGCGTTGCCTCTCTGTGTGCTGCTCTCTCTGCTTCTGTCAGTTTATGGCTTTAAAGCTAGTCTGTTCTTTTGACTGTTCGTTTCCACTTCCCGACCTTCAGGTTTCCTTTCCTCTGTCCATTTGAATTCTGATCTGCGTCATCATCACCAGCTAACGCCTCGTAAGGAGGTGGCCACCTATTTGTTAATGAACTGGGTGTCAGATTACCTGAATCATATTCGAATGGCCATTAAATTTGTTTGCTTCAAGATCAGTCGTGAACACGAATCATTTACCAACTTATCATCCATGTCGAACTTCAAATCCCTCTCATCTTGCTTTTTAACCTGTCAAATTTGGTTAGCCATCAAGACATATCTCCACCGTCGATCTAGACCCCCCAGATCCTACGATCGTCCTTCATATCGGGCAGACAAGTTGCACGGTGTTTACCCATCTGATGTGGGCGGTTTTCTCTCTCATCCACCGGACGCGCGTTGCTCGATGTGTGGCATCGGGAAAGACTTAGTCAAAACTTCTTACTGCCTCGAAGCCTTTCGATATCCTACTGGTTTGGGGAATCCCGCGCTAAGGAACCGAAATAGTTGCTTTTCCGAATTTTATAGCGATTTTGGGTTAGGCGCTTCGAGGATTTCCTTCACTAAGGGGGACACCCTGCGATACGCGATTAGTGCTTATCAAAATCCACCTCTATTTCCCGAATCAGAATCCACCTATGTTTCCCAAATTAGCCTCCAGTTTTTCTAGTTTTGTGCCATTGCACTTAATCGCATATCAGAATCCACCTCTGTTTCCCGAATTAGCCTTTGTTTTTGCCAGTTTTGTGCCATTGTGCTTTACCATGGGCTAAAAGTCCGTGCGCTTGATCGAGGGTCCTCATTGCTCCATTCTGGCCACAACTGCAATTGTTATGAGGATTCCTTTTGATAGCTTCGATCTTTTCTAGGACTTGAATCTTTTAGCATAATTTGAAACAGTCATGAAAACTTAGAGAGCTTTAGGATCCAATTTGGATCATGGCATTCCCACTAAAAAAAGCTTTTGGACCACCAAAAGTTAGTTTTCTTTCAAGCATCAATCAAGCGAGGGTATTGCTTCCTTGATTTCTCAATTTCTATCCATTTCGCACTACTTGGCTTTGAACCTTTGAGTCCGATCCTGAGGTACTCAACATCCCCTCTGTGTGTAGTTCTTGCCTTCCTGTCCAGAATTGTATCTTCCTGCAACTCATTAAGATATTTAGTTAACAGATCATCAATAGAAGGCAATTGACTCTACTCTTTGGGATCTTCAATTAATAAAGGTTCAAATAGTCTTAAGCTGTATGCATTAACAACTGAGTAGATGTGCATGTAAGCTAGTAGATCAAGGCGAAAAGCATTCTCACCAATTTTCTCAAGTATCTTGAAAGGTCCATACCTTATTGGCTTCAACTTCTTACCTTCTTCTCGCATTCAGTCTTTGCTGATATACATCCGGAATTGATCACCAACTTGGAAACTATGCTCCGTTCGATGCTTGTCATGCCTTGCCTTGTACTTGGCTTGGCTCTTTTCCAGATGTTCCTGTACTACCTGGTGAATCTCTTGGATTTGTTCAATGAACTTGGATGCCTTGTCCACATGACTGTGTCCATCAACTGGTATGTCTTTACCAAAGACAAAATCCAAGGGAGACTTTGGTGTGAAACCAAAATAGGTCTCAAAAGGAGATCTCTATGTAGAAGAATGTTTAGCTTAGTTGTAAGCATGCTGCACATAACATAAATGTTCATCCCAAAGTTTGGGATGCTTACTACAATAGCCTCTAAGCAACTGGATCACTATCCTGTTGACCACTTCTGTTTGACCATCTCTTTGTGGATGAAAAGATATGTTTTTCTTCAAATTGGTGTCCATCAATTCCCACAAACTTGACCAAAATTTCCCAGCAAATAGGGTATCTCAATCAGATATTATGGAAGTGGGTAATCCAAAATGAACCCATACATGCTAACAGAACAACTATGCAGTTTGTTCAGCTGTAATCTGTTTGTTACAAGGTATTAAAATACACTTTTTGCTGAACCTATCCACCACAACATATAAATAGCCATGATCTTTCCTAGATTTAGGCAATCCTCCAACAAATTCCATGGAAACACTTTCCCAAGGATGAGAAGGAACTGGTAGTCGAGTGTACAAGCCTAGTTTTCTATTGCTGGGCTTGCTTTTAGCACACATGGTACACCCTTTTACATATCTAGAAACTGTCTGATTCATTTTTAGCCAATAACAAATCTTTGTAGCTGTGAAACCATTTTACTTACACCAAAGTGACCTGATATTAGAGAAGTGTGTGCTTCTTGAATTATCTTTACTCTTTTAGTTTGTGGAATGCATATCTTCCCACAATGATACAAGAGTTGGCCCTTAATATGTTAATCCAATTCTTCTACCCATTTGCCTTGACTCAAAGTTGCATATACATCTTTAAAATCTATATCTTGAGCATATTGTTCAATGTAGCTTTCATGCAATATTGAATAATGCTTAAGTATAGTAGATGCATTTATAATTGGTCTAGATAACATATCTGCAACTTTATTGTTTATGCCCTTTTTATATCTAATGACTAAACGAAACTGTTGTAGAAAACCCATCCATCTATAGTGTCTTGATTGCTGCAGCTTAGTTTGGGAGTGTAGATATTGAAGTGGTTGATGATCAGTATGTATAACTGTCTCTTTTCCCATTAAGTAATGTTTCCACTTTTTCACACTCTGTACTAATGCATACAATTCTTTGTCTATGTGGGATAGTTACTATCCAGAATCCCATGGCATATCACTGACACCTTGTTCATCTATTAAAGCATGTAGGGAGCTGCAATAAGAAAAGTTAGAAATTAAAATTTCTCCAATTTGTGCTGCTCCAAGAACTTCTACTTCTATATCAGATTTGGGTTAGGCCAGTTTTACAATGTACAACTTAGAGGGATCTACCTTCAATTCACCATCCCCTACTATAGTCCCAATTAATCAGAGATTTTTTCCAAATTACATTTGAGAGTTTAACATAAAAGTTTTTCTCTTTCAAAACATAGGTGCCTACCTAACATGCTTTAAATTGTTCTTCCCATGTTTTTCTAAATATAAGAATGTCATCCAGATATACAATAACAAAATCATCAAGAAAAGGTCTGAGTACATCATTCATTACTCTCATGAAAGTAGCAGGAGCATTAGTTAAGCCAAAAGGTATAACTAGCCACTCATACAATCCCTTCTTTGTTTTGAAAGCACTCTTCCATGCATCTTGCTCTGCAACTATGACCTGATGATAGCCACTATGCAAGTCTAACTTGGAAAAATAAACAACCTCTTTCAACTGATCTAATAGATCATCTATGCGAAGAAGGGGGTAATTTTTTTTTATCGTTATCTTATTCAGTGCTTGGTAATCAATGCACATTCTCCACAAGCCATCTTTCTTCTTCACCAAAACAATTAGAGACCCACATGGTGATGTGCTAGGTCTAATGAACCCTTTCTATATGCAGCTCCTGTACCTGCTTCTTCATTTCTGCATTCTCTAAAGCGGACAACCTGTACATTCTGATGTTAGGCAATGGAGCATCTTGCTGCAAATTAATATCATGCACTATTTCCTTTTTGGGTGGCAGACCTTTAGGTTCTTGAAACAATACATCATATTCTGAAACAAATTTTTCTAAATCAACTTGTTTTTTAGCATCACAACCCTCAAATACATTGGTTTTATCAGGTTTATTTTCCTTTACAACCATCAATAAAAATTGTTTGCATGAATTTACAATTTGTTTCATTTGCCCTGAGTTTATGAGAGTATAATTATTCTTGAGCTTATGAGCTCTTACAATATATTCGATTCCATATTTAACAAGTACATACTTGTTCTCAGCTCTATAGAAAATAGCTTTTCTATCATACAAGTAACGACTTCCTAAAACAATTCCACATATATCCAAAGCAACTATATCTAACTCAACCTCATCTACAAATGGCAACCCAAAAGAAAACTTAAGTTTACATTGTCTAGTCACTTGTAGCTTTGCTTTATCACATAGACAACCTAATGGATATGGTTTCTTGTGAGGTGTGGTTAGTAATTCCAACTTCTTTACAATTGCTTCAGAAATTAAATTTACTTGTGAGCCACTATCAAACAAAGTATCAATCTTTTGATGATTGGAAATAACTCGAATATGAAAAAGCTCATGTATTTTTCTCTCATTTTCTTCATTATCAGTAGATTGTGCAGAATTACTAGTAAATGCTTCAAAAATTTTACCTTTTATACCTATGGCTGCAATTGTTGCTTCATCTCTTGAGTCTGACCCCAAATCCTTTTGAATCGTTGCAACAGTATTCTTCTTCTTGCCCTCAAACTTCTTAGGTTTCAGCTCCAGATGTAGAATCCAGCAGTGTTCATCATCATGCCCATCCTTCTTACAGTGAGTGCATGAAGACTTGTTTTTCTATACAGTGTTTTTCTTCCTCTCTTTCCATTTCTGTTTTCTTTTCTCCTTATTTTTTCTTGTAGTGGGTTTGGATGATCCCCCAACTTCCAGGTTCCCATTCTTACCTCTAGCTTCGATATGCGTAGCCTAAACGGATACTTCATCTAAACTAGTGGGATTAAACATGATGATAGTGTCCCTCATGTAACTGTGTAGACCACCTATATACTTCAATAGAGTCTCAGGTGAGTCTAGATAAATTCTTAGAATAAAAGCTCTTTTCTTAAATTCTTGGGTGTAACCTTTTACACTTTGCCCTTTTAGTTGTCGAAGAGTTTGCCAGCTCATCATGGCTTGTTGCATGTAGGCTAGTGGATAGAATTGCTTTTTAATTGCAAAAACAAATTCACTCCAAATAGAAAGAATCTTACCATGTTTCTTCATGTCAGCTTGTGTCCTGCCTTCCCACCATACCAAGGTAGTAGATCCAAGGCGTTGGCTGGCTAGCTAAATCTTACTCTTGTCTGAGTCAATGCTCTACACTCTGCAATAAACATCAATCTGTCTGATCCAATTATCTAGCTTCTCTGCCTTCAGCTCTCCATCATATGTTGGTAAATCAAATTTAACATCTAATTTAATCAAAGATGTCTTCTTTTTATTTTCAGGGCTATTAGGAGGCGTGAGAAATTTTTCTTCTTTCCCTTTGCCTTTGGAGTGGTCACGGAGGAGAGATTCTTCTACTCCTTTGTCTTGTTTGGAGCTTGATGAATCTTCATCTCTATGTTTCTTATAGTCCCTATTCATTTCCTCCACCATGGATTTCAGGGTCTGATTCCAAGGGATTTTCTTCTGACATTTTCCTCTTAGAATAGACTCTTCTAATTTCCAGATTAGTTTCATCCAATTCTCCTTCTCCTAATTTAATATTTGATCTATTTAGCATTCAACAACAAGATCTAGCACAAGCTTGTCTAACCGTAGTAACCTAGAGCTCTGATACCACTTGATCTGGAATTTATCCAGGATAAAGAAGGAAAGGTATTACAGGCTCATGTGCATGGATGTGCCTATGTTACTTATGCAACAGATCGATAAGATTGCTAGAATACATAGACACTGAGGCAAATAGAGAAAACATAATAGTCAAACATGTAAACAAAACAAGTTTAATAAGGAGTTCACCCAATGCTCCTGGGCTAGGTCTCCTGGTCCAGCCTTTCAGTGGTGGCCTCTCTATTAAGTTTCCAAGCAGAATTTTTACAACAGTGAGCTCGATTCAAGACTCACTTAACAGAATGAAGTCAGTAGGAATGGAGTGCATAGACTCTCCTTATTGAAACTTGACCTCTGAGGGTCACAATAGTATGACAGGCCTATACCGAGGAGCTTGCTTGAACCTCTCAAGCCTTCAATGGAGTACACAAACTCTCTCACTCTCTCTGGCTCTGTCTGGCTCAATGTTGCCTTCAGGTCAGCTCAGCTTCTACTCTCTCTTATCTGCTATTAGCTTTCTACGTCTCTCTGTGTTGCCTCTATGTGTGCTTCTCTCTCTGCTTTTGTTAGTTTATGGCTTTAAAGCCAATCTATTCTTTTGACTGTTCATTTCCGCTTTCCCAGCCTTCTAGTTTCCTTTCCTTTGTCCATTCGAATTCCTCTTCTCTGCATCATCATCTACAGGTAATGCCTCGCAGGGAGGTGGTCACTTGTTTGTTAACGAACTGGGTGTCAGATTCCCTGGATCATATTCGAATGGCTGTTAAATCTGTTTGCTTCAAGATCGCCCACGAACACGAATCATTTACCAACTCATCATCCACATCAGAATTCAAATCCATGTCATCTTGATTTTTAACTTGTCAAATCCAGTCAGCCATCGGGACGTATCTCCCTCATCGATCTAGACCTCCTAGATCCTACGGTCGTCCTTCATATCGGGCAGACAAGTCACACGGTGTTTACCCATCCGATGCGGGTAGTTTTCTCTCTCATCCACCAAACACATGTCGCTCGATGTGTGGCATCGGGCGGGACTCAGTCAAAACTACTTACCGCCTCAAAGCCTTCTGATATCCTGCCGGTTTGGGGAATCCCGCACTACGGAACCAAAATAGTTGCTTTTCCGAATTTTATAGCGATTTCGGGTCCGAGCGCTTCGGGGCTTTCCTTCACTAAGGAGGACGCCCTATGAGATGCGATTAGCGCTAATCGTGTATCAGAATCCACCTCGGTTTCCAGAATTAGCATCCTGTTTTTCCAGTTTTGTGCCATTGCCCTTTACCATGGGCTAATGGTCTGCGCGCTTGATCGAGGGTCCTCATTGCTCCGCTCTGGCCACAACTGCAATTGTTATGAGGATTCCTTCTGATAGCCTCAATATTTTCTAGGACTTCAATCTTTTAGCATAATTTCAAACAGTCATGAAAACTTAGAGAGTTTTAGGATCCAATTTGGATGAGTAGAAGTAGGTTATAATATTCTGCTTTGATTTATATTGCATTATCGGGTTAACCTACATACATATTTTCTATAGGAAGACTGGTCTAGGTGGATATTGGTGGCCACCCACCTATTCCACTTGGACCCCCACTATTGTTTCTTTTTAATTTCCTTAATTGTAGCACGACTTACTATTTTTGGAAGTTTTTTGGGTCCTAAACTTCCAGAGCCATTTTGAGGGACTAAAATATGTTTTTAGGGAAAACAGAGAGACTAGAAAAGTCTTCGATTGGTTTACCAATTTTTTTTTTGCCTCCTCTTCTTCGAGAGCTTAAAAATGAGGTATTATGATAGCCAAACAAAGATCATATGCTAAATTTACAACCCCAAGAAGTTGATGTACCAATTTACCTAAACAGGGCCCACAATTTTGGTGCTTCATCTCTTAGGGTTATGTTTTTGTATGTTTAGGGTTTTCCATTGTTTCTCAATAATAAATAGGCCTTTGAGCCTAGTTGTAATACATTTCAAAGGCATATATCCTCCACATCTCTTCTCAGAGATAAGATACCATCGCCCGAGCTAGTTTATTTCTATTTCTGTATGTAAGCATATTTCAGTTCTTTGATATTAATGAAGTGAAGTTTTATTTTTGATGCATCTCTATGTTTATGTGTATATATGTATTTTGTTGCATTCCTACATAAGTACGGATCATTTTCATTGGTATTGAGAAACATAAACATACACAACAAACAATGAAATAATAGTCTTACAATCATTCATGACATATGCATGAAACTGACAGAATCTAAGAGTTTCGAATTATAAAATGAATGTCCCAAGATTCACCATTACAATTATACAACACTAATTCCTATAGTGGAACGTTAAGAAACTACTTGCTTCTAAAAATACTAAATATTCTCTCATATGCCTAGCTTGAGAAGCCAAGGTGAAAAGTCCTTTTCTTGAGCTACGAGGGTGTATATATAACAAATGAGGTGACTTTCCACCTCCTTTGTGACTCTTGAACTTCCCTCCTAATTCTTGAGCTTCCATGTGACTTTTCAAATTCCTATGAGACCTTTGAGCTTCTACATGACTTTTCACATTCTATGTGTGACCCTTGGGCTTTACATTTTCTCATTTTTTGGGAATTACATAATTACATTCCATAAATGACGTGGAAAAATAAAATGACACAAATGAATCTTATGGTGGCACTTTGGGAAGCCATGACTTGGCGATGGTGACATGGAACTTAGTTGTAGAGTATCAATGCCAAGATTTTCTCCTTACTGCTATCTTCACATCATCATGATATATTTTGCATGTGCATCATATTCATCCTCCAAGAGGCTGGGATGATATAGAGTCTTCCATGTGATCTTCATCTTCATTCTTCTATTGGGATCCAGTGTCCCTTCATCTGTTTTCTTGATGATCTCTTTGTGTTTTCAGCTTCACAAGTGTGTTGTTGCATCATCTCCTTAATATCTTCCTTGAGCATAATCCTGTCATGTCAAGATAATAACACCTATAAATGGAATTCACTCATGGAAAGATGACATGAATCCCAAAATCTCCTAGTCTATCCTCTTTCGCATGCAACATACTGACTGAGTTGGGACAATTTACATAATTGAGGAGGAGGCCTTATGATTATGTAGTGTGCAGGAGAAAGAGGCAAGGATGAGGATCTAGGCTCTATGACTGTGCAATGCACAATTTTTGAGAGACAAAGAGGCTTTGTTGCACAATTGAGGGAGATAAGGAGGCAAGAAAGGAATACTTTCTCACTATGATGGCACAATACACAATTATGGAAGGAGAGGGCCCATGCATTGAATAGTTGAGGTATCTAGGGACTGATACATGGCCCAACTGCTGACTAAAAGTGTGCATTGCACAATGGAGGGAAGGCTGGGCAAGGACTGCACAATGGGCAAGTGTAGT
Source organism: Pinus taeda (assembly GCA_000404065.3). NCBI lineage: Eukaryota > Viridiplantae > Streptophyta > Pinopsida > Pinales > Pinaceae > Pinus > Pinus taeda. The sequence goes on from APFE031006641.1 coordinate 116,397, forward strand.
CAATAGTGACTAGGCACTGAGATTGTGCAATGCGTAGTTCTGGAAGGCATATCTCTATGACCGTGTAGTGCACAATTCCAGGAGGTAGAGGATGGGTGACTAGGGCTTGTGACTATGTAATGCACAATTTAAGGAGGTAGGAGAATGGGTGCTTGGACGGGTAAGTTGTGAAGACAAGAAAACTCCAAACTTTATTAAGTGTGGGCTCAGTAGCATAGAAGGATGAGGCTAGATCCTTTAAAAAGACTTGAACATGATCACACACCTGTAAATGACAAAACACATGACAATGAAACACTTGACACCCAAATTTAACATGCATCCATTGAAATGACAACAAGATGACACATACCTCCAAGTGCGACACTTAAGATACACTTTTTGACACAAGTGTCAACTATAACAAGAAAGTGTGCAATACTTTGAGAATGAGTCCAATGGATTTTTGTATGATAGATAGAATCCATTAGTACAAGAGAAAGAACTATATCTCCCTCTTAAAAGTGTTCCATGACTCCCTTTCACAAAGAGCGAAACTTCCCTTAACAAAAGATGACACTAGGAATTCATTTAAAAAGGGACTTAGAAACTTAGGAAGTAAACATGGGATGACTTTAATAACTAGAAACAAAAGTTGACATGATCAAAGGGAGGCTCCAAATTTTGAATATAGGAAAAATTTTGGAAGGTGTTGTAGCAATGACAACACATGGTTTACAAACCCATGGTATTTATCCATGGTATTTGTTATGATGGAGCCTATTTAAAAGCTTGAGGAAATCCATTATGGAATACAAGAGTATCAACTTATATCCATGCTAACTCTGGAGTTTACAAACACATGTTATTGCAAATTTCCCATGGTATTTATTCATGGTATTTGTTATGATGGAGGCTATTTAAGAGCTTGAGGAAATCCATTATGGAATACAAGAGTATCAAATTAGATCCATGTTAACTCTGGACTTGATTCTTCCTGAAACTTGATAAATATGGATTTAAGATGAACTTAGGTTAACCAAACTATGAGAGCCTAACCTCGAAGGCATCAAGGAGAATTGACCCCATGATCTCCCAATGGTGAGGTACATTAGCAACGAGAACTTGAACAATTGAGCAAACCCTTGAGGCTAATTTGCCATATATATATATATATATAAATTTATGATTTATATAAACATTTTGAGAGATTTATTCTAATAACTTATTATTATAGTTTGTATATGTTAAATTATAGTTTTTTATTATTAATTTAAAATTACGGAAACACTATTAATAATTCAAGTAAGTGTTATGGGGTAGAAACAATGTTATGGTTTACTTGTAAATATAAAGCAATACATGGTTGAACATATTACATTGTCTCGGTGAATTTGATGAGCCTACATATGGTATTGGATACTTGATGATTTTTTTTTATTAGTTGATATTTCCTTTGTAGGCCATGGGTTACATATTCTACTGAGAGTTATAGAGATAGATACGATGCCTCAAATTTTTGTAGATTAAGAATATTTGCAATATCAATATACTCTATTAGTGGAACACTAAAGTCAGGTTGTTGAAACTAGTATGAGGTAGACAATGATGAAGCTGACTTCTCACAATTGCATGAGTTCCTTGGTATGGTAATAAGTACATTTAAAAATGACAACATATTATGATTTAGATGATGATCGTGTCAAAGTTGTGCAGCGAGACAAAATTGACGAAGTCATAACCCTATAAAATTGTGTGAGAAATTCCACATCAAATGGTGTACTTAACATTATATATACTTTTTAAGTATTAGGGGGTTTACGCAGTGCATTATATTAGATATCATTTTGGGATTCAACTACATTAAGTAAGTCATTCACGTATGACCATTTCCATGAGAGGTAGTCGTAACTGACTAATTTGTCATGATTTTGAATAGTTCACTTAGCAGTCATTGCATCGGGTGATGCTCACAGGGGTGAAGAATTGGGATTGAAACTAGTGAAATGAATCACATAGCGTCAATCATCACTTCTAGGGCTTACACTCAGGAACTAGGACTTCCCGGGAGGTCACCCATCCCAGATCGCCTTTGGCTCAAGTGTGCTTAACTGTGGAGTTTTTCCCCACAATAACGCCCACTTAGCTTGCTACCACATTTGCAAAACTTTAGCAAATATTGTGCCTCATGAACCATTCAAATAGAGATCCCTTCACTCTTTTCTATTAAATAAATTCATTTCAAATTAAATAAATTTCAAATTCATTTCAAATTAAATAAATTCACATAATTTTTTTGTGACTACAAGATGTTTATACCCTCATGGTGATTTAAACATTAAAAAAAAAACCAAACATTCTCCAAATAGCCAAACATTCTCCATACAAATTTGATCCTAATTGAAGATTTTATTTTATTTAATTTATCACGTTGTTCGAAATTCATCAATGAGAAGAGCCAGGGTCAAACATTTGGTCAGTCCGCGTCCAACGACTAAAAAACAGTCTCTGGTTTCTCTGTAATGCCACCAGAAAAAGCCAAATTCACAGGAAAATATTATTTTATTGTAACCTTACCTAGGTAATAACAACAAATATGTTAAGGAAAAAATAATTTAATTTAATTTTGAAGTGGAAAAGCTCATAGTTCAAACAACTTGCATTTATCGTTACATAGTTATATTCTTATTTGAGCTTAGAATTTTGTTGTGGCAGTTGGCCTAAACTTTACAATGATTGCCTTAAAAAAAATGGATATAATTATTATTTTATGCTGTGGCAAAGATTATTGTTTGCCTATTAAATGATTAAAAAAATAAGATTTAAGAATAGTTTTTTTAGTTATTAAGGTGGTTAATAATAAATAAATATTACAT
>APFE031006641.1:119605-132812 GCA_000404065.3 Pinus taeda
TTCTCATTTATTATGTTGAGACACTTTCTAGTCTAGTATAAAAGAGATGTATGTTTTGTTTTTTAAATGCAAATTTTTATAATTGTAATTCATTATGAGAGTAATTTTTGGAGAAAAGGTCTTATAATGAACACTTCACCCATCATGAGGGAGATGAAGCAAAAAAAAATATGTGTTTGCCCAAAACTTCATCCATTTCAACAATTCACAACACACTTTTCTCCATAAATTACTTTCTCATTATGTTCCGCATTGTTAAATATCTTGACTCGGTCAAATTACATAAAATAATAATAATAAATAATAATAATAAATAAATTATAATTATTAATTAAACATTTTGACTCAATCCAATAGAGAACTAATTGCTCATAGAACCGAAACTAACCCAAGGGGCGGTGTTACTCCTAAACTTTCCCAGAACACTGTTGCCAGCATATATCGACAATAAGTGTGGCAAGAGTTGGATATTCGACCTCAACAGAGAAAGAATCGGTTATTTGCGAGAGCACCTAAAAAAATAAAAATATTAATTATAATTAATAATTAAACCAATCTAGATAACTCTGAATTTACTAAATTCAAATAAGAATAAAATCTTTAAAATAATAACTAATCTCTTCTCCATACTTATATATCTCAAATTAAGAATTATATCTAATTAATTTTTTAGTTTAAAAAATAATTAATTTAATTAATACTCTCCATGATATTAAATTCAACAAATTAACATCGCTAGAATATAAAAAACTTGGTTCATAAAAAGGAAAACGAAAACAATTATAACATGTTTTAAATTTGGTCCTACCTCATTTTGTATATACATTTATCTAAATAGACCATGGTATAAATGTTGCGCTGATGTGATTAAGTTGGGTGGACTTTGAAATGTGCATATTATACATAAATTATGTAAAATTAGTTGAAATAAAAATTTAAGATTAAATATTTATTATATGATATGAATAATTTATTTAATTTTTTACGGAATTGGAAAATGTTTTATAAGAGTATTTATATAAAGTTTTATTGAAAATTTAAGTTTTTAAAGATAAAGTTTTATGATAAAATTCTATAAAGGTATAAAAAGTTCTATATTCAAATTTGTACCATAAAATGGAATTTTTTAAAATATTATTATTATTTTTTTTAATAAAATATGATATATATTATATATAATTTAAACTAATTACTATATATTTATATAATTAAAACAAATAAGTTTGGAAAAAATTATGGAAACTTAATTGTCTTAGTTAAGATTGTTCATGTGGTGTCTCATTCGAATTAATGTTTTGACTTGGGATAACTTATATAAGTGTTATTAGGAAGGCTTTAGTTGGTGTGCTCCGTACAAAGACACTAGGGAATATGTCTCACATCTTTTTCTACATTGTACCTTTTCTCTTAGTGTCTCGGAAAAAGTCATAATAGTCGCTTGGATGCAATTTGGCTTGGTAGGGAGCTTCTTTTCTTGAGGCTTGGAAATCTTGGTGGAACTCCACTTAGAGTGAAATTTTCAAGTGCATTTCACCCCTCATTTGTTGGGGCCTATGGCTCACAAAGAATAATGTTATATTTGAGGATGGTTTGTGAGTTCCTAATCTCATAATGACACAAATATGTGATATTGTGACTCTTCTTCCCACAAAGGAGACCATTTAGATTATGAGGGCCATTACTACTGAGGTGATTGATCAAGGTTATCCTTGGTCTTATTTTGATGGCACTTCAAACAGGGAAGGGAGATATGGTGGTAGTTTCATTCTATATTTAAATGAGCAATAGTTCTTAAAATTGACTGTGAGTCTTGGGAGAGGGACAAATAATTTTGCAAAACCTCTATCATTAAAAATACTTCTATGCTAGGATTTGGAACACAATGTGAATACTTTACAGGTCTTTGGAGACTCAATCATTATTTTAAACTGGTTCAATGTCACTTAAATATGTCACACTGGCACACTTTTACCTTATTGGAGGAGGTTCACTAGTTAAAAGTTTCTTTTAACATCATTTCAGTTTGTCACATGTACATGGAAAGAAATGTTAATGCAGAGACTTTGTCTAAAAAAGGCCTTCAGAATGATTTGGGGACTTGGCAGGTCACGGGGCATCTAAATGGTGATGTCTAGAAGTATCTATGTCATTTTTTTTTGGCAGCTATATATATATATATTAATCAATATTTAAACAATATATGAACAATTGTATACAACTTTTAGTTATTTTTTGACACACTATATTGTTTTTTTTTTAAAATCTAGTTTATGATAGTTTTGATGGCAGTGTAGCATATGCTAAACTTTTCTTTAGATTTTATGTAATAAATGATGGAATAGACTCTTGTATGTATATGGACGCTATATTTTTTTAACAATAACTAGTTTTTAGCATCGAGTTTTCTACAAGTGGAAATAAGTTCTTGAAATACACAAAATAATTTTTCAAATTAATAAAAAAAAAAAAAAAAATTAATATAATTATTGCAAAAGTCTTATGATATAAATAGTTAGACGTAACTTATGTGACTCATCCATTGAGCTACCAATGGTAGTTTATCTAGCTTATCCCAAGTTTGGAAAGGTGGCCAACCATTAAAAAAATGCCTTGAAAAATGTTGGACACCCCACTTCCATGAACGTGGATGTTCACTTTAAGCTTTGAAAAATGTTGGACACCTCACTTCCATGAACTTTGTTTTCACTTTCATATTTCTTGTATTAACTTTCCTCTGAAATTTGTTTAATGGGCGTTTGAATGTTGACGGGTATTTCCTTTCAAACTTAGCGATAGGTATTTTTGCTCGTTGTTTTCTCACTCTTAATTATATATAATTAAAAATATTGATTAAGCTTTCATGCTTATGTTTAATATTGGAATATAAGTTAAAAATGGAAATAGAAAAAATATTGTACATTGAAGGGTTAAATAAAAATTAAAAATATAATATAACAATTTTATTTAAAATATAATATAATATTGATTTAGTTACAAATAATAAAAATAATAAATTATTTAATTTAATTTATTATATATTAATTTTTAAAAAAAAAAGGATAAGAAAACTATAATATATATTACAATTACAATAAATTTTAATAATTATTATTGATATTTAAATAAGTAAGAAAGAGTTGCATTATATTATAAAATTTTGAAGATTACATTTGATTTTCAACATATTCGATTGATTAGATTGTAGGTTTTCCCACCGCCAATAGTGTACTTTTCTGGGCTTTCTGTAATGATTTACAATGGTTCTCATCTAGGCCTTACACTGATTGACATTGACCCATTCAATTACAAAAGTTCCTCATAAAAAATAGATACAATGTTTAAATTGGTGACTATAGGCCTCTCCATGAGGTTTCGATGGCTCTTACACATAGCTTGTCTTTTAACATAATAATGATTCATATAAATCATTATTATATATATATAAAAGGTGAATATTCTATTAATTGGAAGAACATTAAAATTATATCATGAAACATGTATTCGATGTTAGTCCCTCACTAGGGAGACCTGATTATAACCAAAATAGAATCCTCTTAAGAGGGGTTTGAGATATCAAAAAATAAAAATGAAATACAAGAAACACCTCAGTTGATTAAATTGTAGACCTGACCACCGGTAGTAGAGTGCCTTTCTGGGATTTCTGCAAAGATTTTACAATTTTTTCCACCCAGGCCTTAGACTAACTGATATTCACCAATTCGATTACAAAATGAGTGATTGTAAGTTCTTCATAAAAAACAGATACAGTGGCAAATGGTGACTATAGGCTCCATGAGGTTTCCATGACTCTTACATGTAGCTTGACTTTTAACACAATAATGATTCATATATCTATATATATATATATATATATATATATATAATATTATATATATATATATATTATATATATATATATATGGTGAATATTCTATTAATTGGAAGAACATAAAATTACATCATGAAACAGGTAGTCCATGTTCGTCCGTCACTAGGGAGATTGACTATAATCAAAATAGAATCCTCTTAAGAGAGGTCCTAGATATCAAAAAACAAAAAGGAAATACAAGAAACAAACTATATGTGGTGTATTGTCCTGAGATACTATGACTACATAAAAGTACCAACAAAGGACATGTGAAACATCAAAATAAACTATTATTCTAAGGGCTCTGAATCTGATACTACAATCCAAATAGGTGCTTTGCCCTACTCTTAAGGTGAGCTATCCAAAGAAGGAAGGAGAAGGTGTTGCTTAATCCACGCTAATCTACAATCCATGATATTTAGGTGGTTGTGCAAACGTTCTAAGGAGTGGAGGAAATAATCTCTATTCTCCTTCAATTCTTATCCATTAGTGTGCATCCCAGAATAAAATTCATCTACTAGTCAATATTCTGCAAATATTGGGTGGAATTCCCTTTAGTTTTCCCGGTATCTGGGATCCAGTTGACCCACTCAATCATCACTTCTATCTTTGAGAGGGAGGATCTCTGGGAAGGGGCCTTACTATTTGCTCTAAAAATTTCTTCCTAAATTAGGTATGAAGTAAGTCCCTATATTGACTTGCAAAGCCTTGTATCCTTTATTTCCTGCGAGGTTGCTCCCTTTGGGCCCTCTCTTGATAATATGCCACTCCCCTATAGAATCTATCTCATTAATGCAACATATTGATAGAAATTGTTCTATTCTAATACCATTACCACATCAAATAGTAAAGCCTCCAATGATGAGTCCACAATATTCTTAGATGGTAGATGATTTTGAACTGATACTTCCCCAACTGTACCACCACCCATGTCTTGTCACCTAATCTTCCAAAGAGGAATACTCCAAACAACATTTTTGCAAGCCAAACCAAAGTCAAAGTAGTCCATCCCCCACGATTTTACCGGCAGAGTGTATATAATACCCTGTAGAATAGGGTGATGAACTAGTTGTGCAACATAGAGGTCCACCTGAAATTTTGCTAATAGAGGGCTCCTTGCTAATGCCCTCATAAAAAAAAATAACAAACGAATGTACATACCATAGTGAATAATATTATAACACAATAATCCCTGAATTCTCTCACCATGGGACAAAGAGGTTGTCCTTTCTTGATACTGGGATGTGAAGTTATAGGAATTAACCTAGGCAAGATGACACCCCCCTTCAATTGTTGGGTATGTGTTATATTCTTTCCACGATTGACCCCAAAAAAAATTCTGGGCGGTTTTGCGCATGGTTTTCACGCACGGTTTTGGCCATGTTGAAAATAACAACAAGAAATGCTATAAATAGTATTGCTATAAATAGCATCTTAGCTACCAGCGTTGGAAATAGCAACAAGGAATGATAAAATAGAAATGCTAAAAATAGCATTTCGGGATAGATTCCAATTTTAGTTAGTCTCTGAACTAAAATTGAGAAGTGAACTTCAAATTTGATTTTTATAGTTGTTTGTAAAATAATTAATTAATTCATCTTGAGTTAATTAGTTGTAGGAAATAAAACATGAAGTCTATGTGAAGACATGCTACAGTTTCTCCATTGATTGAGGAAGTTATCCCTTGATTAAGGAGATCAGGATGAGTTATACTTTGAGTTGTAATTAGTTCACTTAGTTATCTGAGTTAAGTCTAGTTAGATTAGCTCCAACAATTTGTGGAACTGATTGTGAGTTCAGTTAGCTAATGCATGCATGCATGTAACTGTTGCACTTCAGATAATTGAATATTCTCTCATAAATAACTCATGCATGTCAGTTCAGTTAGAGACCCAGTTGAGATCAGATGATGGGATAGTGTACCATCAGTTGGAGGATTTTTCCTATATAGGAAACTCATATCCCACCTTTCCTCTCCGTCAAGGCATCCCTAGGACTAGTAACAAAGCTATTTGAAAGGAATTGAAAATTCCTTTCTTTCTCCTCTTTTTTTCTAATAAAACTTTCCCATTCACAACACTCTCATTCTCTTCATTCCTGGAGTTGTATTTAGTATAAAGATCTCTTGGTTGGTTATTTCGGTGTTTCCATGTTTTTTCGTGTTCCATATTTTTTCGGTGTTCCATCTTTTTTTCTGTGTTTTTGGAAACTGCTTATATTCTGAAGTGTGCACCAACTACCGTATGTTCCATGCAGAAGGAATTATCTCCTTCAAGATTGCGTAGTTATTTCAGAGGTCAGTGTTGTGTGTGAGGTGATTATCACACAGGTTGCAGTTGGAGGACCCATGAGAAACTGCGCAAGGAAATAGGAGGCTTGGAGGACTGAAGGAAGGCATATGTGTTGTCTATTCTATCTATGAGCAGTAGTGAGGGATTGTACTGAAAGCTGGATAGCTTGAGAGCTAAAGCTTTGTGTAATCCTGAGATATTTCCACTTGTATGATAATACAGATAGTGGGGTTTTTAGCTGAGGATTTCCCTTGAGTATTCTTCTGTGTTTCATGTGTATGATTTCTTCTTCTCTGTTATATGTGTTCTGATTGATCTTGCTCAAATTGATTAAGATTCCTGATAGTAGAAGTAGATCAAGTATTTTGCTTTAGTACATTGCATTATCAGGTGATCTACAATGGGAATTTCTATAGGCCATGATAGCTTTCTGCCCATGGTATTTTGCAGATCTGATAAAGGGAACTACGATTATGTTCTAATCCATGGTTAGTGGATTGGGCTTTATGAATGCTTCAACATGTATATATATCTATTGTAACATTGAAAGGAATATAATGAAAAATCAATTTGGTAGTCCCAATTTTGGGATCCAGGGAAAAATCTCGGTATATATTTATTTTGTGTTCCCCCATTGTATATTTTTTCTATGGTAGATAATTTATGTATAGTGTTAAAACCTACTTCAAACACTACCATATAGAACCAATTATCTTTGATATCAAATAAATTGAGACCCAAATTGAAGGAATTCACAAGTGTTGGGGCATAATGATCAGAATGGTGAAAGTTCTGAAAGCTATAGTTATCACACACAATCAGCCCCACCCAATTCACATGATAAAATACTCTAGAATAAAAATCTCCCTTTTCTTAGGAGCCCATTCAAACCTACCCCCTTATGGTGAATTCATGGCTCTTGATCTTTTCTGATGGGTACCCAAATTATTTAGTTTCTCACAGAAGAATTTAAAACTGAGAAAAATTTGAAAGGTAAGGTGTCACTTTCCAGTCCTGAAGAAGAGCACCTAACTTCCTTGCTGTGTCAATGCCCCCATCACTTTCCTATTCTATGGTCCTGAAAAAATGCCCTGAGCCCTACTTTCACTCTACTTGAACTAACATTTTTTTCAAAAGGGAAGGGGGAAACTTGCTATATCTTAGGAGTAGAAGAGTCAAGATAGTCCCCACTACTTGGTATTTTTTTGAAATTCATGGAGAAACGTTTCTCTAGATATCCATGTTACCCATTAGAGAATTTTTGAAGTCTAAAATGGGCCTCAAAACAAAATTTGACAACCAAAATCAGCTTGATAATAACCAATAGGATTCAATATGATGATGTCAACCATGGGGGATGGTTCATCATTTTTTGAGTAAAAAAAAGTAAAAAGATTAAAAAATAAAAAACTATTCTTTCAACTCATATATTTAAGTTATCTCTTTATAGTTTTACTTAAATTTCGAGCAAGAGCAGGTATTGGATGAAGAATTTAATTCCTCGTCCAAGGAATACCCATGTTGCATAATTTCGATGGATCATGCTACACGAAAAATGAGCAAGGTCCATCAAAAATATGCAACATGGGTACTCATTGAATGATGAATTAAATTTTGCATCTAAGAAGTGCTCCTGCTTGAAATTTGAGTAAAATCAAAGGGAGATAAGTAAAAAATACAAGTTGAAAAAGTAGTTTTTATTTTCCCCATCTTAACTTTCATGATGTAATCTAATCTTATTTTACTATTTCCACTATTATTTTATAATATTCTTTAAGAGGCCCATTTTATACCTCAAAATTTCTCTAATGCAATGCAACTACAAACCAATAAAACCTCAATCTCCTCAGCCACCTTTCACGATTATCCCCCTTCCTAGGTCACAAATAACAAAACTATTGAGTTTCAAAGGCTTCCACCCCCCTCTGCTCACACTTCCAGATTCTTAGCTTCACCGCTTCTTTGAAGGGTCTTGTTTGCTCCCTTAGCCGACTTAAGCCACTACCTCTCGCTCTCCACCTCCTGTCAAAATTTCAAATTTAAATTCACCATAATTCCCACTTGCACCTTCGCATGAGTGCACTGATTCAAAACACCAAACACCACTTGCATAATCAACACCAAATCAATTACCATTAATCCACACACTTCCCAGGTACCCAGTCTGAGGATAGTCATCACTTCGCTCCCGTGGGGGTTGATGTCACATTTCATCATGCCCATGTTAGGTAGGGCAACAAATTTTTGCTGCCCTCCGTCAAGCTTGTCACCCTATCTGAAGGATATTTCACAATATATAATACTTAATAAGTATAATTAATAAACATAATTAATAAATTTAATCAAAACATATAAATTATAAATTTAATTAATAAATGTATACACATTTTGTAGCTAAATTCATCGAGATTAAAATATAATATATTAATATTAGATCTAATATGAAATATTACATCAACTACTATTATATGTTGAAAATGCAACAAGATGATGGAGCTTAGTGAAAAGAAGTCGCCTTCACTAAGTGGGCTCGCACGCTGTTTTTGGCGCAAAGTCTATTTTTAGACGTATGGATCATGGTCTATGAGTTGCAGGATGTTATTTATGGATGATTGGTCATGTTGGTAAAAATAGATGGACCTCTAGTTTTAGACATATGGGCGGAGTCTATTTTTAGACTGCCAGTCTAAAAATAGAACAGTCGAATATTATTAGCTCTTAATAATATTTTGACTATAAACATTATCTTATCCTCTTACAGCACTTCAGTTCGAGCTACGGATGTGGCACATGCAACAGCCAAAAGGAAATACACTTTTCTTATGGGTTAGTTGAGCTATTGCATGATGGACTTCCGTTAGAACTCAAGTGATTGAGTTTGGTGGAGTTGAATGAGGAGTTGATGGAGTTGAGCTCAGTTTGACTTAGTTGAACTAGTTGTATTTAGTCTAACTAACAAATACACTAGTGATGAGTGGTGTGAATAAATTATTAATTAATTCACTAATTATGAACTCATAAATCAACCCAAGAATACATCAGTTAACTCAGTGCATGGACAGTTCAATGGAGACAAGTGTTAGAGGTGGGTGAAAGGGTGAGACTACTATCAGTTGTGTCTATAGCTGTGCATGAGATTTGCACAATCATTGATTGAGATTGCTAATGAGGATTGCATAGTAAAAGCCAAAGGGGATTCAAACTTGGATTTGATCTATTCTCAACTTGGATTGCGTAGTAGAGGCAGGCAAACAGTGGAGGAGATTTGAACCCGTGACTTGTTCAGATCTGAGCTAGTTTGTGTGTAGCATGTGGAGATAGTACTGAGTACTTGTAAGTATATTGTACTATGTAATGTTCACATGTTTCTCCTATATTAATAGATATACAGATAGTTGGGGGCTTTTCAGTCAAATGCTTTCCCCATTACAGTACTGGTTGATATGTGTGATTGAATGTTTCAAGTGCGATGCGATTGTTTTTTTAGATTCTGCAAATTGATATCAATGGTAGAGGAGGTTTATGTATTCATGCATGCATTCCGCAAATAGTGTATAATCAGGATAATCTCTGTGAATAAGTGTTATATTATTCAAATTTCTACATTATATTATATTATATTTTTTTATGAATTAGGTATAAAATATTAATATTATATATATTTTTTGTTGGCTTGACCCACATGGGATTTGAACCTAGAATCTCACGGTTTACATAACACTTCATAACACAACGATTACCAATTAAGTTACCCCCGTGAGCTAAATATTAGCTTAGATATACCTTAAATCTAGATCTACCAAGCATCGAGATAGATCAAGTCCGAAGCTAAGATGAATCTAGGTTGGTACTCTTGCATTCCATAATGGATTTTCATAAGCCATTAAATAAGCTTCAGCATAACAAATACCATGGGCTTGTAAACCATGATAATTTTATAGTTTAATTTAACTTTATAATTTTATAGTTAAATAATAATAACAATAATAATAACAATATTTTTAATTTTATTATTGACTTTTTATTATTTTTATTCTGACCAGTCAATAATTTATGTAACTTACACATTGTTGTTCTAAGCTAGAGCACATCTTGGTAAATTATATTATTGTTAACATTAATTATTTAAATATTATATATTATATTAATATATATATATATATATAATATTATATATTATATAATATATATATTATATATATTATATATATATAAATTATTGGGTCAATGTCATACTTGTGTGACAGAGGGTTGATTCTGGTCGCTACCACTATAACCTCTGGGCCCTACAACTTGTCTTCCTCTCCGTAGATTGGGTTATGTCTAAGGAATTGAGCCTTTGATCTATTGCTCACAAGACTTCATTTTCACAATGATAACTGAGCTACACCCTGGGGATTACGTACTAGTACTTTTAACTCACATTATTATCATTAGATTAATAGTTTTATTTATTATTACCTAAAATCATTTTATCACTAATTAAATATTATTTTTTATTATAGTTATTATTAATTGTCCCCTTCTCATGGACTTCCAGTAACTATTTATTCTTATTAAAGAAATTATTAATATCAATTTTTTCCCATCCTTCATCTAATCCATAATTTAATTAAAAATGATTTTTATTTAATATTAAATTAACCTTTTCATGGTGTATATTTACTATTCCAGTCTTTTAGAATTTAGGGCTTGTTAGGGTCCCACCCTAACCCTCTTATCTATGTAATGGGACCACGTCATAGTCAAGAGTCAATAAATCCCATATTAATAATTGTAAGTGGTTAATCCGCAATTAATAAAGGAACACAGTTAGTTGCAAATGGGCCGTAGTATTAGATAGATGGTATTAGTAATAAGCGGTATTGACCCGTGGTATTACTCGTAGGAGTCATATATAAAGGATAGTAACTCCCTGCGAGGAGCATCGTGTCTTATTTTGTAATCGAGCTCTGCTCTATTGGAGGTTGCCCCCTCGAAGAGGCAAGTGAACATTACTCTCTGAATAATAAAATCATTGATATTCTGTGTTTTGGGTATCTTTTCTTCGCATATTCTATATTTTGGTATCATTTGTAGGTTAAGAGCATAACAAGTGGTATCAGAGCACTTTCCAGGGCCAGTGGGATCTCCATTTCGTAGCAATTTTTTTTTTTTGGCTAGAGACGTGTTCCAGCGTCTTTAAACCATGGGATCTGTCATTGAGTGCATAAATATGCAGATTTGGGAAGGCATGCATGCAAGAAATACAAGAGGCGGTCACGTCTGTTGGACTCCCTTGTAACCCCTGTGGGTACCCCTTCGAGTAGTAGCGCATTAGACAGAACCGCGCACAGACTGTCTTCCACGTACCCTCTGGGTATATCGGAAGCCCCCTAGGCTCCTTTGGAACCTTGCCATAGATAAACTGTCGGCCGTCTCGCGGCTACAATACACCGAGAACAGCACACGGAGAGATTACTCGCCCGTATGATAGGGTAGTCGGGTTGTACAGCTAAGGGTACGGTCGATCCTCCTTAGTTAGATCCCTAAAACATTGGGCCGAGTACTACTGCCAGAACCTTATGTATATTGCGATCTGTAGCACCTGACACTCCTCAAGACCCTAGTTCCCTTTTCTATCATCATCTTTTCCAGATCCGCTTGTGCAAAGGAGTGCAGCAGCAGCAGACATCGGTCCCAATCAGCCATTCTGATCTATTAGATCCATCAGATCCGTAGAAGCAGTCAGTTCTGCCGCCCAGCGCTATCAGATTCGCCATTCAGATCTCTCAGATCCACCAGATCAGAGTCGTTGTGAAGGGTTCCTATACCGGGGTATAATTTTCACAGGATGTTTGGCCACATTGACATTTTGAGAATTTGGCCACTGCAGTATTGATAAGGGAGGAGTAAAACTCCGTTAGGAGTTTTAAGGAAAAAAAAAAGTTTGAGATCTTTTGGGGTGCTTATTGGTGATCTAGCCCATCAGAATCAGGACGACGAGCTGAACACAGTGGTACCATTCACTTTTTAGTGAATTTTTTTTTTTTTTTTAAGCGGTCCCACTTTTCAAAAAATCTGGTTGTTGTATGGTAGCAACTAGAGCTCAAGAAATGGCCAATGAAAGGATGGACAAACTTGAAGAATCAGTGCATAACCTCGGCATTCAGGTTACTAGACTACTTGGCATCGTCAAAAACATAGTCCCGAAGGGCAAGGAGCACGCCCACGAGGAGGAGTATAATGGCCAGGAACACAATGAGGGTGAGTCTAGCCACTCTCCTCACGTCTGGCACACCCACCCACAACCTAGTCAGCGAACTCCGAAGTTGGATATGCATAAATTTGACGGTTCTCACCCATCGGCATGGATAGCACAAATGGAGCAATATTTCAAACTAAATCGCATCTACGATGATGAGATTCAGCTTATGTTGGGGAGCATGTACCTGGACAATGAAAGGTGGCAATGGTGGGAATGGCAGCAATGTTGCACTGGAACTTTTAGGACTTGGACCCAATTCACAAAAGCTCTTCAAGACCGCTTTGACCAGGAATCCTCTTTTTTGGGTCGTCTTACTAAGCTCCAACAGACTAGTATAGTGGATGAATATATTACAGTTTTTGAAGCCTTAGCCTTCCGTACGTGGGGTCTCTCAGATGTGTTCTACACAGAATGTTTTATCAGCGGTCTTAAAGAAGCTATCAAAGCCCAATTCCTACTGCACCACCCTCCTACATGGATGGAGGCTTGCAAGGTAGCTCGTAACGTGGAACGTGCATTAGCAGCCCAATACAGTCGCTCAAATTTCTTCGCTAAAGGTCGCCCCCCACAGGCTCACAACACAACTCAAACACTTAAGGTCCAAAAGGTGTCACCTGCGGAAATGGCCGAAACAAGAAAGCAAGGCCTATGTTACTACTGTGATGAAAAATACTCCCCAAGTCATAAATGCAAGGAGCCCAAATGTTTTCAAATTGATGCCACTGACTACAGCTCAACAGAGGAAGATCCACCACTGGAGGAACATGAGCTGCTAGAAGAAGACAACCAAAAGGACAATGT
>APFE031006641.1:143274-155879 GCA_000404065.3 Pinus taeda
ATAACGGAACCACAGTTAGTTGCAAATGGGTCGTAGTATTAGATAGATGGTATTAGTAATACCGCGGTATTGGCCAGTGGTATTGCATGTATGAGTCATATATAAAGGATAGAAACTCCCTGCGAGGAGTATCGTGTCTTATTTTGTAATCGAGCTCTGCTCTATTGGAGGTTGCCCCCTCGAAGAGGCAAGTGAACATTACTCTCTGAATAATAAAATCATTTCTATTCTGTGTTCTGGGTATCTTTTCTTCGCATATTCTGTATTTGGGTATCATTTGCAGGTTAAGAGCATAACAGGGCTCCTCCCATATTTATTCTCTTAGCTTGATCAAATTTTTATCATTCATCTGTCCTGAAGATGAACCACACTTGATGGTTTGAAACATCAGCACAAAGATTACCAATGTGATGGATCTAGAGGAAGAAGCCCAACAATTGTTAATTACTTCTAATAAAGCATATGATTTTAACCTCTTATACATTCAAATTCAATGGGAAACAACTGGCATTTTTTATTATCATTTTGCATCATTATTACATGAAAAAACTAGGTAGAAATTCCTTAGATTCCTTCCATTTCGAAACAACATAATTGGATTCCTTGATCAAGAAAAACTTCCAGATGATGCAACATATATGAAGCTTAGGTACCCAAAATGGATCAATTCATGGTGGCTCCTAAGAAACTATAAAGAGGTATTCGTAAATAAAGATATGGATTCATAGCTTTTGGTTTTTATGTTGCAACAATTATATATCACTCAAGGCAATGTAGTACACATTTCATAGTATAGGAGGTGAACATGTATAGATGTGCTTGGATTGATGAGTAGTGGGTGGTAGCTTTTGTTGCATTTGATTATGCTACTAAAGCTTAAATATTCTAACTTTTGGTACATTGTTAGGCCCCTATAATACTAGTGATTCCCCCATTACTATTGTCATTGTATCCCTTATTGTTATTATTGTGCCCCTATTGTCCCCATATTGTTATTAGTGTGCCCCATAGAAACCCACTATTGTTATTTTTGTGCCCTTATGTTATTACTGTTATATCGGCTTGATTATATTATGACCCCTTAGACTCCTATATATAGAAGGGAGGTTTAGTCATTTGTATCATCCAATAATTGTTCAGTTGTGTAATGTAAAGGAGGTTGCCCCCTTGAAGAGGCTTATTTATAAGGCGTTCATCTATCTTTTCTATCTTTTTGTGAGCTGGTTTCATAACATTTGGTATTAGAGCTTTGGATTCTAGGGTTTCGCTGCTCCAAATAGGTCATTGTGGTATTTTTGCTATAAATTTTTTTCTGCAACATTTCATAAGCTAAAAAAAAAAAAAACCCATTTGAGCCAAAGTTGTTCTAAACTTTGGGTTCAAATTTCAAAGTTTGTCTCACTATATTTGCGGAGATATGATCTGAGGAAGTTAGGGTTTTTGCAAACTCACGAATTGCATTCCAAACAAGTGACCTAGGGAAAATCATCATAACTTTGGTTTTGAGCATCAGATTGAAATTTTGTAAGAAGTTTCAGAATGAGGACGGCCTGTAGTTTTCTGTGTATCAGTTTCAGGTACTAAGGCCGAAACAGTGACACGTGGCACGTCGTACAAGTTCGCTCTACTGAACTAGTTTATAATAAGGTCACCATGGGAGATTTGGCATAACTCTTCCTTGGAGAATCCAACCTTGATCATAATTGTGGGGTTAGAAAGAGGACACAGAGAGCTACCGCAGTACGAGATTTCAAATATTCGAGATCTGCAGTTACAGAGATACAACAGATTCAATATCGAGCTCTTACAAAGTGTAAAAAAAGGTGTGTAGTTTTTTTTTTAAATTTTGCAGAAGATTGTTTTGAAAAATTAGTTTGAAGGAATTCAAAGGGAATAGTGAAGAATTATTAGTATTAATTAATGCCTTGAAGAAATAAAATGGAAACACCTAGTAAGCAACCTGAAAGCTCTAGCATGACTCATGAAGAAGAGGAAGAAATGCAACATGATATATCAAAACTACAAGACCAAGTATAACAAATTTCATTCTCACTAAAGGTAAATGAAGCCAAGATGAATGGCATGGAAGATAATATGAATGACATGCACATTAAGATGGAAGCTAAGATGAATGGCATGGATGCTAAGATGAATGGCATGGACGATAAGATGGAAGAATTGAAGATAAATTTGAATAAGTTGCTACAAGAAATGGTCACTAATGGTGAAAGGGTAATAAAGGAAACTCATGATGAGAACAAAAGAAATGTTAATCGTGATTTCATAGACTCTAATGTTGGATTAAAGACCCACCATGTTCCAAAAATCGATATGAGGAAGTTTGATGGCAAGGATCCCAGAACATGGATACTACAGATGGAGCAATTTTTCGATCTCCATAATGTGAAAAACACACAAAATGTACATATTGCAACTTTATATTTGGAACCAAATCAGTTTGTATGGTATCGATGGCTTTGCTCTCATAAACAATTGTCATTTGAGCAATTTTTACGGAATAAATGACAGCACATTATGAGAATACAAAAAGCAACACCTTTTTTAGCCAATTGATAAATCTCAAACAAAAGGGTTCAATGATGGAGCACATTGAAGACTTCTAAAACTTGAACATAAGGGTAAAAGATATTCCGGAGGAGCATAGGATTGATGTGTTCATAGGGAATTTAAAGGATAATGTCCAACATGAGGTTCACCTTTGGGAACCCGATTCATTAGAGAAGGCATTTAGGTTAGCAAGAAAAATGGAAAGCAAAATTATGGCAACCAGGAAGCCTACCACTCATTACTATAAAGATGGAAGTGTTGTTGCCCCTAGCCTTCCACAAACTACAAGGTTGACACCACAATAATTTGAAGAAAAACGAGAAAAAGGGCTTCATTACAGTTGTGATAACAAATACACTAAAGGTCATAAGTGTGTTGAGAAGAAATTATTCTACATAGATTGTGAAGAGGAGGAAGAAAAGGAACAATAAATGTAAAAAGAAGAGGATATACTGCAAGAACAAACCCTAGATAAGGAAGAAATGAATCCAACCATACGTTGTAATGCATTGGCCAGAATTACCACTCCTCAAAATATCAATATAAAAGGACATATCAAGAAGAAAAAGGTAATTGTGTTGATTGCTTCGGGAAGTACCCATAATTTTATTCATTGTACAAAGTGATTGAATTTGATCCGGATTTAAACAGGAATGCAAAAAAGTATAGAGATAACCATAAACATAGAGATGCAATGGAAATAATACTTCATTTCATTAATGTAAAATACTGAAATATGCTTGCAAATAGAATTGGAAATAAACCAGCTAGGGCGATGGTAGCTTATCTCTAAGAAGAGATGTGATGGCTACATGCCTCTGAACTGTGTTACAATGAGGCTGGAAGGCTTATTTATTGTTGAGAAACAATGGAAAACCCTTAACATCCCAAAACCTAACCCTAGAAGATGACACGCCAAATTGTGGGCCTTGTTTGCGTAAATTGGTACATCAATTTCCCGGGGTCGTAACTTGGGCATACGATCTCTGTTTGATGTGTACAATAGCTCATTAGAAAGATCTATCTGAGCACTACCACTTTGGGAAGGGAAAAATTAGTCCATGGACCCATGTTTCCCCCAAATTTCCCAAAAATTGTCGTTTAGGGCCTCAAAACGACTCCAAAAGTTCAGGACCCAAAACACTGCTAAAAATAGTAAATTGTGCTACAATTTAGGAAGCTGAAAAACTAAAAGAGACAGTTGTGGGGGTCCAAATGGGATAGGTGAGTGGCCACCAACATCCACTTGGATCATTCCTCCTCCCTTAGGAAGCAATGGTCCCCATTGCATTGAGTTCCTCCCTAAGATGAGGAAGCTTCTGTTGAGCTGGGTCTGTGGTGAGTTGTTCTGCAATCTCTGATGTGTCCAGAAATGGTGGGAAGCATGGTTGACGATGGTCCATATTGAACATTTAGTGCAAGTGAAGGAATGGAGGAATGCTTTTCTTCAAAGCATTGTTGCCAGTAGCCTTGGTACTGGTGTAAGGACCATGTCAAAGTGGTATGAGTTTTTGATGGGTTCTGGTAAGGCGTTCTCTCTGCAGATTTAACCAAACTTTGTCGCACACTTGAAATTTGTGTGGTACCCCTGTGGGTGAGGAGAAGTTGTTCCTGTGTTCTATCATTACCATATCCCTTTGTTGTTGCTACTGCATGGAGGAACCCTTTGCGGGGGTCATGGATGTAGCAATGATCTTCCCCTTACTTTGGGAGCGAACTAGATGGGAAATGAATTTCCTAGTCTGGGAGATGAGCTTGCTACCTTTCTTGGCAGTGATCAAAGAGGTGGCGCTAGGTGGGGCTACCTTTGCTATCCTGTATAATGAATTATCCAAAGAAATAATGACAACGCGAGGCCTTGAATCATACACAGCATGTCGCATCCACAAGTATGGATGGCCTAATAGTACATCACAAACATCCAGAGCTGTAACATCACACAATACCTCATCTGTGAAGGGCTTGATGCTGTATGGAAGGCGACACTGCTGGAAAACTTTGAGATCTCATCCTTCGTGAAGCCACCCGATACTGTATGGCTGTGGGTGTGGTGTAGTCAGTAGGCCCAACCGCTTCACGACCTCTGCTAAAACGAGGTTCTTTTGGTTGCCACTGTTGACAATGAATTGCAGCAGCGAACCCTTTACCCACATCTATGAGTGGAAAAGACGTTCCCCCTCCTTTGGATCTTCAGGCTCATTTTTTTGGATCTTGGCGGTGGCAACAATGGCTCTGGGATCTGCATCAATGATTTGATTCCCTTTGCCATTCCCCTTGTTGGGTTCTGGCTCAGGGTCAGAACATGGATCTGTTTCGGAAGCCTTCAACTCGGCCACTAGCGACTGCTTGGTCCAACACCGACTTGTGTTGTGAGTGGGGCTCTTGTGGAACTCACACCACTTTCCTGTGTCCTTCTTTGACTTCGTGGTGTTGTTCTTTTCTTGTAGCTTCGACGGGTTGTCTTGGGTCACCCCACCTTGGCTTTGTCCTTTGGGCTTTGGATTTGCAGATCGAAAGTCTCGCTTCTTCTGTTTGAACTTTTGCTCGATTTTGACAGCGTATCAGTATGCTGTTTCGAACGAGGAGATGTTCAGGAACTCCATCTCTTCCTAGATGTATCTGTGTAGGAAACCCCAAAATTTGAGTACCAGATGCAGATCAGAATCTTTGATACCGAACTGTGTGCGAAGGGTATGAAAAATGTTGGTGAACTCTGGCACATATTGGTCCCGTCCCTGCCGCAGTGTGGTCCATTTGATTTATTTGTCCTCATAGCTTTTGACAGGGTAGTACTGCTCCTTGATGGCATCTCGAAATGAATCCCAAGTGGGTGCGGCTGAAAATAGTGAGCCTATGCTTTCATCCTTCTGGTCGCACTAGGTTTCCCACCAGTCCTTGACATGGGGGCCTACTTTAAGAAGAGCGAAAACATTTTTTTCCTGACTTGAAAATTCATGAACAGAAAAATACCCATCTAGCAAATTTAACCATTTACCTACGACATCTACATCTATTTGACCCTCGAAGATGGGGATTTCAAAATTAACATGTACCTTAAAGGGTTTGGCATTTCTAGAGTAGCTGTTGGAAGCCGATGCGTCGCCTTTGGTTAGCCGCTGAAGGATCTGCACAAAGTTGTCCATCATCACGTTCCTTTATTGCTCGAGGGCTTCTTCGAGCAATATTTTGATAGGATCTCCTACCCCCTCACCTTTCTTCTCATTCGCCATGGGAGGCCGTCGGGATTCTCGAGGCTAGTCTTGTAAAGGTTCGACCAATTCAAGCCCTAACTCCTTATAACCTGATCTCGTTGGGGTCATGCAAAGAAAAGCAGAGAAAAAGCAGACTGCTCTGATACCACTGATCCAGATTTAAACAGGAACGCAACAAATTATAGAGATAACCATAAACACAAAGAAACAATGGAAATAATACTTCATTTTATTAATGTAAAATACTGAAATATGCTTGCAAACAAAATTGGAAATAAACCAGCTAGGGTGATGGTAGCTTATCTCTGAGAAGAGATGTGGCGGCTACATGCCTCTGAACTATGTTACAATGAGGCTCAAAGGCCTATTATGGTGAGAAAAATGGAAAACCCTTAACACACCAAAACCTAACCCTAGAAGATGAAACACCAAATTGTGGGCCCCGTTTGGGTAAATTGGTACATCAATTTCCCGAGGTCATAACTTTGGCATACGATCTCTGTTTGACACGTACAATAGCTCATTAGAAAGATCTATCTGAGCACTACCAATTTGGGAAGGACAAGATGGTTCCATGTACCCATGTTGCCCCCAGATTTCCCAAAAAATGTCATTTAGGGCCTCAAACTAGCTCTGAAAGTACAAGACCCGAAACACTGCTAAAAATTAGTAAACTGTGCTACAATTTAGGAAACTTAAAAATTGAAAGAGACAGTTGTGCGGGTCCAAATGGGATGGGTGAGTGGCCACCAACATCCACCTGGATCATTCCTCCCCCCTTAGGAAGTAATGGTCCCCACTGCGTTGAGTTCCTCCCTGAGATGAGGAAGCTTCTGCTGAGCTGGGTCTCTAGTGAGCTGTTCTAGAATCTTTGATGTGTCTAGAAATGGTGAGAAGCATGGTCAACGACGGTCCATATTGAACAATCAGTACAGGCGTAGGAATGGAGGAATGCTATGCTTCAAAGCATTGTTTCCCGTAGCCTTGGTACTGGTGTAAGGACCATGTCAGAGTGTTCTGAGTTTCTGATGGGTTCTAGTAAGGCGTTCTCTCTACAGATGGAACCAAATTTTTTCGCCCACCTGAAACTTGTGTGGTACCCCTGTGGGTGAGGAGAAGTTGTTCCTATGTTCTGTCATGACCGTATCCCTTTGCTGTTGCTGCTGCGTGGATGAACCCTTTGCGAGGCTCATGGATGTAGCAACGATCTTCCCCTTACTTTGGGAGTGAGCCAGACAGAAAATGAAATTCCTAGTTTGGGAGATGAGCTTGCTACCATTCTTGGCAGTGATCAAAGAGGTGGCAGTAGGTGGGGCTACCTCCGGTATCTTGTATAATGAATTATCCAAAGAAATAATGACAGCGCGAGGCCTTGACTCATACATAGCATGTCACCTCTACAAGTATGGCTGGCCTAATAGTACATCGGAAACATCCAGAGCTGTAACATCACACAATACCTCGTCTGTGAAGGGCTTGATGCTGTAGGGAAGGCGGCACTGCTAGCAAACTTTGAGATCTCGTCCTTCGTGAAGCCACCCGATATTGTATGGCTGCAGGTGTGGTGTAGTCGGTAGGCCCAACTGCTTCATGACCTCTACTGAACAAGGTTCTTTTGGCTACCACTGTCAACAATGAATTGCAGCGGCGAACCCTTAACCCACATATGTGAGTGGAAAAGACATTCCCCCTCCTCTGGATCTTCGGGCTCATTTTTCTGGATCTTGGCGGTGGCAACAGTGGCGCTGGGATCGACATCAATGATCTACTTCCCTTTGCCATTCCCCTTGTCGGGTTCTGGCTTAAGGTTAGAACATGCATCTAATTTGGAAGCCTTGAACTCGGCCACCAGTGACTGCTTGGTCTGAAAATCACTTGTGTTGTGAGTGGGGCTCTTGTGGAATGCACACCACTTTCCTGTGTCCTTCTTCAACTTCGTGGTGTTTTTCTTTTCTTGCGGCTTCAACGGGTTTTCTTGGGTCACCCCGCCTTGGATTTGTCCTTTGGGCTTCAAATTTGCAGATCCAAAGTCTCGCTTCTTCTATTTGAACTTTTGCTCGATTTTGACAACGTATCGGTACACCGTGCTAAGCGAGGAGATGTTCAGGAACTCCATCTCTTCCTAGATGTATCTATGTAGGCAACCCCGATATTTGAGTACCAGATGCAGATCTGAATATTTGATACCCAACTGTGTGCGAAGGGTATGAAAAATGTTGGTGAACTCTGGCACATCTTGGTCTCGTCACTATCGCAGTGTGGTCCATTTGATTTATTTGTCCTCATAGCTTTTGACAGGGTAGTACTGCTCCTTGATGGCATCCCGAAATGAATCCCAAGTGGGTGTGGCTAAAAAAAGTGAGCCTTTGCTTTCATCCTTCTACTCACAGTAGGTTTCCCACCAGTCCTTGACATGGGGGGTTGCTTTGAGAAGAGCGAAAACAATTTTTTCCTGACTTGAAAATTCATGAACAGAAAAAATACCCATCTAGCAGATTTAACCATTTATCTACGACATCTGCATCTATTTGACCCTCGAATATGGGGATTTAAAAATTAACTCGTACCTTAAAGGGTGTGGCATTTCCAGAGTAGCTATTGGAAGACGATGCATCACCTCTAGGTATCCATTGAAGGATCTACACAAAGCTGTCCATCATCACGTTCCTTCATCACTCGAGGGCTTCTTTGAGCAAGATTTTGATAGGATCTCCTACCCCCTCATCTTTCTTCTCATCTTCCATGGGAGGCCATCGGGATTTTTGAGGTTTGTCTTGTAAAGGTTCAACCAGTTCAAGCCCTAACTCCTTATATCCCGATCTTGTTGGAGACATGCAAAGAAAAACAGAGAAAAAGCATACCGCTCTGATACCACTGATCCGGATTTAAATAGGAATGAAAAAAATTACAGAGATAACCATAAACACAGAGATGCCGTGGAAATAATACTTCATTTCATTAATGTAAAATGCTGAAATATGCTTGCCAATAGAATTGGAAATAAACCAGTTAGGGCGATGATAGCTTATCTCTGAGAAGAGATGTGGCGGCTACATGCCTCTAAACTATGTTACAATGAGGCTCGAAGGCCTATTTATTGTTGAGAAACAATGGAAAACCCTTAACATCCCAAAACTAACCCTAGAAGATTGAACACCAAATTGTGGGCCCCATTTGGGTAAATTGGTACATCAATTTCCCAGGGTCGTAACTTTGGCATACGATCTCCGTTTGACGCATACAATAGTTCATTAGAAAGATCTATCCAAGCAATACCACTTTCGAAAGGGAAAAATCAGTTCATGTACCCATGTTGCCCCCAAATTTCCCAAAAAACGTCATTTGGGTCCTCAAAATGGCTCCAGAAGTTCAAGACTCAAAAAACTGCTAAAAATAGTAAAATGTGCTACAATTTAGGAAACTGAAAAACTGAAAGAGACAGTTGTGGGGGTCCAAATGGGATAGGTGAGTGGCCACCAACATCCACTTGGATCATTCCTCCCCCCTTAGGAAGCAATGGTCCCCATTGCATTGAGTTCCTCCCTGAGATGAGGAAGCTTCTGCTGAGCTGGGTCTCTGGTGAGCTGTTCTGCAATCTCTGATGTGCCTAGAAATGGTGGGAAGCATGGTCAATGATGGTCCATATTGAACACTCAGTGCAAGCTAAGGAATGGAGGAATGCTATGCTTCAAAGCATTGTTTCCCGTAGCCTTGGTACTGGTGTAAGGACCATGTCAAAGTGTTTTAAGTTTCTGATGGGTTCTGGTAAGGCGTTCTCTCTACAGATGTAACCAAATTTTGTCGCCCACCTGAAACTTGTGTGGTACCCCTGTGGGTGAGGAGAAGTTGCTCATGTGTTCTGTCATGACCGTATCCCTTTACTGCTGCTGCTGCGTGGAGGAACCCTTTGCAGGGATCATGGATGTAGCAACGATCTTCCCCTTACTTTGGGAGCAAACCAGATAGAAAATGAATTTCCTATTATGGGAGATGAGCTTGCTACTTTTCTTGGTAGTGATCAAAGAGGTGGCGGTAGGTGGGGCTACCTTCGGTATCCTGTATAATGAATTATCCAAAGAAATAATGACAGCGCGAGGCCTTGACTCATACACAGCATGTCGCCTCCACAAGTATGGCTAGCCTAATAGTACATCGCAAACATCTAGGGGTGTAACATCACACAATAGCTCGTTTGTGAAGGGCTTGATGCTGTAGGCAAGGCAGCACTGCTGGCGAACTTTGAGATCTCGTCCTTCGTGAAGCTACCCGATACTGTATGGCTGCGAGTGTGGTGTAGTCGGTAGGCCCAACCGCTTCATGACCTCTGCTGAAACGAGTTTCTTTTGGCTGCCACTGTCGACAATGAACTGTAGCGGTGAACCCTTCACCCACATCTATGAGTGGAAAAGACGTTCCCCCTCCTCTGGATCTTCCAGCTCATTTTTTTGGATCTTGGCAGTGGCAATAGTGGCGCTGGGATCTGCATCAATGATATGCTTCCCTTTGCCATTCCCCTTGTCGGGTTCTGGCTCAGGGTTAGAACATGCATCTGATTCGAAAGCCTTCAACTCGGCCACCAGCCACTGCTTGGTCCGACACTCACTTGTGTTGTGAGTGGGGCTCTTGTGGAACTCACGCCACTTTCCTGTGTCCTTCTTCAACTTTGTGTTGTTGTTCTTTTCTTGTAGCTTTGACAGGTTGTCTTGGGTCACCCCACCTTGGCTTTGTCCTTTGGGCTTCGGATTTGTAGATCCAAAGTCTTGCTTCTTCTGTTTGAACTTTTGCTCGATTTTGATAGCGTATCAGTACGCCGTGCCGAGAGAGGAGATGTTCAGGAACTCCATCTCTTCCTAGATGTATCTGTGTAGGCAACTGCGATATTTGAGTACCATATGTAGATCAGAATCTTTGATACCCAACTGTGTGCGAAGGGTATGAAAAATGTTGGTGAACTCTTGCACATCTTGGTCCCGTCCCTACCGCAGTGTGGTCCATTTGATGTATTTGTCCTCATAGCTTTTGCAGGGTAGTACTGCTCCTTGATGGCATCCCGAAATGAATCCCAAGTGGGCGCAGCTGAAAAAAGTGAGCCTATGCTTTCATCCTTCTACTCGCATTAGGTTTCCCACCAGTCCTTGACATGGGGGGTTGTTTTGAGAAGAGAGAAAACAATCTTTTCTTGACTCGAAAATTCATGAACAGAAAAATACCCATCTAGCAGATTTAACCATTTATCTATGACATCTGCATCTATTTGACCCTCGAAGATGGGGATTTCAAAATTAACTTGTACCTTAAAGGGTGTGGCGTTTCTAGAGTAGCTGCCGGAAGCCAATGCGTCGCCTCTGGGTAGCCACTGAAGGATCTGCGTAAAGCTGTCCATCATTGCGTTCCTTTGTCGCTCGAGGGATTCTTCGAGCAAGATTTTGATAGAATCTCCTACCCCCTCATCTTTCTTCTCATCTGCCATGGGAGGTTGTCAGGATTTTCGAGGCTGGTCTTGTAAAGTTTCGACCAATTCAAGCCCTAACTCCTTATATCCCAACCTCGTTGGGGACATGCAAAGAAAAATAGAGAAAAAGTAGACCGCTCTGATACCACTGATCCAGATTTAAACAGGAGTGCAACAAATTATAGAGATAACCATAAAAACAGAGATGCAGTGGAAATAATACTTCATTTCATTAATGAAAAATACTGAAATATGCTTGCAAACAGAATTGGAAATAAACCAGCTAGGGCGATGGTAGCTTATCTCTGAGAAGAGATGTGGTAACTACATGCCTCTGGACTGTGTTACAATGAAGCTCGAAGGCCTATTTATTGTTGAGAAACAATGGAAAACCCTTAACATCCCAAAACCTAACCCTAGAAGATGAAACGCCAAATTGTGGGCCCCGTTTGGGAAAAATTGTACATCAATTTCCCGGGGTCGTAACTTTGGCATACGATCTCTGTTTGACGCGTACAATAGCTCATTAGAAAGATCTACCTGATCACTACCACTTTGGGGAGGGAAACATTGGTTCATGGACCCATGTTGCCCACATAGTTCCCAAAAAGCGTCGTTTAGGGCCTCAAAATGACTTTAGAAGTTCAGGACCTGAAAAACTGCTAAAAATAGTAAACTGTGCTACAATTTAGGAAACTGAAAAACTAAAAGAGACAGTTGTGGGGTCCAAATGGGATAGGTGAGTGGCCACCAACATCCACCTGGATCAAAATTGCTTCCTATATCCAACACCAGAGTCTCAAGTGATGGTTGCAAGTGGAGGAACCATAAATTGCTCGGGAAAGTGCCATAATATCAAGCTATCCATGGGAGAATATGTATTGAATAGCCCAATGGTTTCCATTCCAATGGGTGGTGCTGATGTTGTACTAAGAGTCCAATGACTACAATCCTTGGTACAATAGCTTTTAATTTTCAAGAACTTTTCATGAAATTTTGTGCGGAAGGAAAGGAAGTTGAATTAAGGGGTATTACAGGGAAACCGGGAAAGATAATAAGCTCTAATGGTATGACAAAGCTTCTAAAGAAGGAACGACAAGGTGTAATTGCACAATTATGTTTGCTAGAGTTTCCCACATCGAAATAATCTATTTCTCCAAATCTCCAAAAAGTCTTGGACAGGCATTCCAAGGTATTTAGGACTCCCAAAGGTATCCCACCTATTTGTGATCATGATCATGCTATTCATTTGATTGCAGGAAGTGTTCCTCCAAACATCAGGCCGTATAGATATCCCTATGCCCAAAAGAGTGAAATTGAACATATGGTTGTAGAAATGCTAGAGGCTGGTATAATTCAACCTAGTCAAAGTT